>CM076581.1:1419081377-1419251845 GCA_034641835.2 Pinus albicaulis | reverse complement strand
AGACTAATGACAAAGGGCTGATAGGACCGTGTCTAACAGGTACATTTAGCTCGGTGGTTAGGTCACTGTCCTGCTCATATCCCTGCTCATATGATGAATTTGTCTCTGACATGATGCTAAAAACAAGATGTTTGACAAGTATATGTTGATATATGTATGGTGAAAACAATAGTTTGGTGTATGTTTTAATGCCAAATGTGCCAAGTATGAAATGAGAGACTGTGAGGAAATATTACAATGGAAAAAAGGACTGTCAAGTGAGATTTAAGTGTGAGGACAGTCACTGTTTGGGGACTTAGGGATTTGGGGATTTATAAGTGATGTGGAGAAAGGGATAAATATATGGAATAAGAGGATTGGGGATAGTGAAATGGGAATGGAATGATATGAGTAGCTTAGGATGAAAGGGAATGGGGAAGGATATTTGCAATAGTGTAACAGTGGTGGAAAACACAAGTGAAAATGGAATGAGAGTGTTTTGGCACCAAAGTCAAGTTTTGACACCCAATTTCAAACCCTAGGAGAAAATTTTGATATGGATATAGGGTTATATTTTCACCATTTAAACTCTTGAATTCCTCCTTCCAAATAGCACCCAACAAGAGTTAAAATCAAATGGAAAGGGCGCACAACTTACTTGGATCAAAAGAGTTGAATTGTTTGAAGAATTTAGAAGCACTGATGAAATTTTGGGCTTGGAGGCTCTGTACGCTGCGCACAAGCCCAATGCGCCACACTTTGTGAGTGTGCCGCGCCCTTTGGAAAATTCACAGTGTATTTCGGCTCTATGCGCCGCGGTCTGTGGGTGCGCCGCGCTCTATCCCAATGCGCCGCGCTGATTTCAAACACACAGTCGGCCCTTTAAACTCAGAGTTTCATCCCTCCAAACTTCAACATCGAATTTTCTCTTGGATTTCTTGAATATCTCTTGATGCAAATGAGTTAATAACTTTGATAAATATCTTATAAATAGATGGTTTTAATTTTCGCTTCTCAAAACCCATTTTGTAATGTTATTGACTTTGGCACTTTTTACATTTAATACAACTTTTGTCTTTTTGTTTCCTCACTGACTTTATGAGCTTGAATGATGAAATTGGTTGATTTTTGCAGGAATGGTGGCATTGAAATTCAGCAAAGGAGGACCAGAGTTTGCATGTGAAGTATTTCATGGTGGAAAGATACATATTTATTACAAAAACAAATTTGACAATTTCTTCTTCAAAACAAAGTTTTGAAGAAGAAACATCCTCGAGCATATGACGATGAAAATCTTGAAACGAAAACTTATTGAAGACATCCTCATGGCCTGCGGGCATTGTTTAATATTTCTGAAGACCAAACCCTAGACCTAGAAACTAAAATGACTCTTTTTTGACCAAAATAGCATCTATGACTGTAAATGACGTGAAATGAACTTTGATGAATTTTGAGAAATTTTGACCAACCCAGCAGGTACAAACATGAGGGAAACGAGAAAACCAAGCCCTTCCATCAGATAATGGCATGCCCCTAATGGAATGCAGATGACTGAGAGGAATGAGACACCTAAACAATGAAATACAGTAAGAGAAATGATCTCTGACGGAGGGATGTAAAGACCGACTCTAACACATTGAATGTCTCCCATTCTTTATCTAGCTCGGTTTTGACTGATGGTGGCTGGATGATGAGAGGTGGAGGATCTAGCTGTGGAGAGGTCAAAACCTATTGTTGTGGGAGCTCCTTTGACTGGGAAATATCCCTTACTTTCCCTTCACTTTTATCATGGTCACTTTCAGACCTCTTAGAGTGTTCTGACGCTTCTCTCCCAGACTTAGATTTAGATCTGTCTGTGCTTGAACTTACACTGAGACTAATACTGGGAGTTGGTTCCCTTATGGGTTCCAAGCGCAATTTATCTAAAGGGATATTAGCTAACCTCCTTTCCCTGTATATCTTGAACTCTTGAAATTCTGCTGGAGGAAATCACATCTGGGCCGAATGTAGAACCTCTTTAAGTGTACCCTTCTGTTGGAACATGTCATCAAAAAGATCATCTTCTTTAGAAAACACCTTTATTTTGACTGCAATAGTGAAATTTTTAGCAATATCATAAGGGTCAAACGGTCTTCCTGGAAATTTGAACAATCGTAGACATGTTATGTTGTTTAATTCTTTGAATGAATGGCCTACATCAAATAGTGAAAGGCCCCATAGTTCATAGGAAATTGTGGCCAAATAGCCTTCTTTTTGTCCTTCAAATCTTTAGTCAAACCTCTTTCTCCGCAGGTTTGATAAGAAATTTCTCGTGCCATGAGTTTATCAGGAACATATAAAGGTAAGACATGAGGGGAAGCAAGACTTCCAAATACCCTGACATATGTAAACAGTTCTTCTCCGAACCATCTCGTGACAAGGAGAATATCTACCTCTGATTCGGGAGAAAATCTTGGAGCGTCTTTATCATATAACATTTTGTACTGGGGCAATATGATTCCATGAAAAATTTTGTAAAAGAACAGAGTGAACTTGGAATCCCACAATTCTTTATGATAAATATGAATGGGTAAGGGGTCTTGAGTCATCCATTTCCAACCCATTAAAGGAAACTTGGAAATATAACAGATTGCATCCATCACATATGTAGATAAGTAGAAAGGGGGATAAATTCTCTGAGAAATAGTTCTTTTAGACCAATAATTTAAAATGGCTATGGATAATTTGTTAGATAATATCTTAGCCCAATCCACAACACTAGCATTAATGGTGGCATTCAATAATGGTAGCCATTCAGATGAAAATTTATTAATTTCTGGCTTCCCAAAAAGTATACAAATCATAGCAGAAGCAAAGCAATACGAAGAGGTGAGAGAACCAGTACTATACATACCATGTTTATCCTTTTTTAGTGGTTCGTCCCTCCTTGACCAATCCTTGGCGCATTCTGCCAGGTCTTCATTTTATTTAGCAAACTTTTCCATGAACTGTTTGTTATAAGTTGCTTGTGGCTCTGGTAAATGATACATGAGTCTCAAATATTGTGGAGTGAATGAGCCAATGAGTCCTTAACCCTGAGTCTTAAATTTTCTATTTGTGATGTCAGCACTGTCCAGTACCCATTTAACCATGTCCGTGTATGGAAGAATTTTTGGCCTTGCCGCTATCCGGTGCAAGAACGAGCAAGCTAAATCTATAATAGATGCCTCAGAAGACCCATGTGAGCCTGCAGTAGCTATAATATCCATCATTTTTGGATTCTCTTCCTCAAGTAGACTGTACATGCCTTCCCAAGTAGTAATACCAGCATCTTTATTACAGGCGGTGTCTGTATACAAGGGCGTCATTTCTTTGTCTTCAGAACTCGGAGCTTTGCCTTTCTTTCCCATAATATCCTGAATACTACTTTGCATATTTTTCTATTCTTCGTTCCTGCTGTTTACAAATGAGGTGAGAATAATGATAAGAAAAAGGTGACGGGAAAGCTTTAAATGCCAAAGACATATAAAATATACCACCTTACGTGAAATGGCTCTTCGATCAGAACAAAACCATATTTCATTAATGTTTGGAAATTAACATTAAAGCTTATAACCAGGTCTCAGTTTATGGAAAAAAAAAAATTTCGTACAATGAGCCCTAAAGATCTACGATAAGGCGATCTGCGATTTGCTTCGCAATATCGCAGATCACAGTATCGCGGATCGCAATCTCGTGGAATTGCAATATCGCAATACTGAAATATCGCTAGAGCGTAGCATATGACAATCATCCGTTAATGTGTTTTCTGTGAAATGTGATTTGCGATATGTGCCATCGTATATCGGCGGTTTGAGTTTTTTCAACGTAAGTTATATTTGAGGCATGCGATGCGATGAATGTTTTTAGTGCGTAGTTTCACATCGCGATCTCGCAATCTTAGAATTCCGCTTGTAAGGAGGTATCCATTACCTTTTTTGCGATGTGATATTTCTTAAGGAATGATTTTATCCTACCTTATCATAAAACTTAATCCTTTTTAGATTTTTCAAGGAGTATTCTCCTAAGTTTATGATAGTAAGTTTTATTGAAAAAGGAAATATAGGCACTAATCGATTTTTTAAATTTTCTGACTAAGGGTCCCCACTTATTTAGTATTAGGTTAATACTAAATAAGAAGGGGGGTTGTTGCTGGCCACAACAGGTAGCATTTTAAAACTCGAGATGTATCCCCTTCTGTGAAAAAATCAAAGAATTAGGTCACCATGTGCAGCTAGATAGTTTGTTTTCCTTGAATCTCAAGGAGGGAAAATTCAAGTTAGGGAACTTGGAGATGTTTATTTCAGCGAATATTATGGCTAATTCCACATATATTCATGCATATGGATATAAATGGTTCAAGGGAGATGATTTAAATGTCTCATTTTTCAAAGAGTTTGTAAAGCTGCAATTCAAAAATAAATTTGATACTACTTTTCCTAGTACATACCTTCAAAATAATCTCAAGGAGGGAAAATTCAAGTTAGGGAACTTGGAGATGTTTATTTCAGAGAATATTATTGCTAATTCCACATATATTCATGCATATGGAGATAAATGGTTCAAGGGAGATGATTTAAATGTCTCATTTTTCAAAGATTTTGTAAAGCTGCAATTCAAAAATAAATTTGATACTACTTTTCCTAGTACATACCTTCAAAATAATCATAGCCATCTACTCAAGGTTATTCATAGATATTTCACCTGTGAGGGTAGGTTAAACATATTTTATCAATATCATTTCAGACTCTTGGTACATTTCACAACTAAAAAGACTATGAGCCTACCATACTATTTCTTTAAGAGCCTAGGGAGGATGGAAGAGAAAGCGTAACCTAAGAAGGATAGTCACATGTCTGTCCTATTTCATTTCTCTTTGATAAATATTTTGGTTATGTATGAACTTGGAAAGAATAAAATATTGTGGCAAAGTTTTCTATCATTTCTATGTTTTTCTACCTCAAAGAAATATTTCACCCATGGAGGTTTGTGAGGATAAATAAGAGCCAAAAAATGAACAAGTGGCTGAGACGGTAGTGAAGAAATTAGGCCAGGGTTAGAAGTCAAGAAAGAAATAAAATAATAAGATTCAAGCACCAGTGGTTCAAGTGACATAAGTTCAAGTAGCAAAGGCTCAAGTAATAGAGTTTTAAGAAAAGGAAATAGTTCAAGATGCACAGTTCTTATTGAGAATTAGAACTAGGTGAAAGGCTAATCATGCTGTTGAGGATTCAACTACTCAACCAGTTGATGGCATTCCAAAAAATAAACAAGAAGGGAAAGATGCAGAAGAGGTTAAAAATGTCCATATAGAAGAAGAATACACTAATATTTCTAGGATGAAACATGATTTGGCTAAAGCTCAACTCAAAATATCCTTTTTGAAGAGAAGGAATAAAGAGCTCAGAAAAACAGTTGAACATGCTATTAAGGTCCTATAATAATAGGATTCATAAAATTTTGAATTGACTTTGATATTCTTGTAAATATGTACATAGCTTGCTTTCGGCAAGTTGTTTTCCCATATTTTGAAAAAATGAAATAATAAAAAGTCAAAACGAGGGTAAAAAGTCCTAAAAGAAAAAGCAAAGGACTTAGAAAAATATATACCCCAAAAGAAAAACGAAATAAGACTTGAAAGTGAGCAAGTCCAAATTCCACTACTTTACTTTTTACTGCAAGAATAATGATTATGTGCAGAGTGTCAATAAATGCCATAATCCATGATCAGCTAAACAACTTAATCTTAACTCTTCATGCTTTCAATTTCATGTTTTAGATAGAGAATAAACATTTGTCAAACAGTTTAAACTTGATAAATCAGTAGATAGGTAGAAAATAATGAGGAGCTCAACAGTTTAATTTGAGCCCTCGGATGAAATACGGTAGATTTAGATAGTTGTATGCTTTGAAAGAAAATGTTTTAAGGTTGCAAGCCTAAATGCACTTGCAAAATGAAGAAAAAATGTTAGAAATAAAGTTGGGTAGGTAGAAAGAAAATTGGGCAATCATGTAAATAAGACATCATCGGGAAAAATCACTAATTTCCCCTCCCTATAAGTATTCAGTATTCTAAACTATCAGTAAAACAGGGTCAGAGCATTTCTCTGAATTTTGTTGGGACCGGACCTAAGGCTCTATGACTTGTTGGCTAAAAATATTGAGTTCTTATGTTAAATCCTCATTTATCATCATTTACCCTTCATTAATACATTAAAACCCCTTTTTCCTAAATAAAGACACATTCTTACTTAGTAAAATTTGTAACCCCTAAATGTTTAACCTCATCCCTTCAAAATCATTCATAAAAACCCTCAAAATTACATTTATCCTAAGTATTAGTGAAAGAAATATAAAGATGATCAATGCTTGATTTTATATTATACTTAGAGATAATATGTATTTTGTTTTTATTTCACTACCATTTTATATTAACCTTTAACATATTTTTATTAAATCCCTAAGAAATACCCTCCCATACTTATTAATTCCTTATATCTAAATACCCCAAAATACCCACTATTATAAAGTTTTGACCAAATTCTATTATACCATGTGCACAATTAAAAACCTCAAGTTATAAACCTTTTTGTCTAAAAACTGTCATTATTTATGTATCCCGCCCCTATAGTTTAAAAACCATTCAAAAGGTTTAAAATATATATATAATATAATAAACACGCCCACATATGAAACATTTTTCAAATGCTTTAAACCTAACCCAACATCTATTATACCAAGTCTAAGGCTTAAAAACCTTGTTTAAAAGCGCCTTTGCAATAATTTTTTATCCTGCCGCTATGTATAAAATGCCTGCATCCATATATATATATATATATATATATATCCCTCTGCCATCATATAACCGAAGTTTTGAATTAAACAAAGGCCTATTCATAAAGTTCAAAACCCTTCTGCTGCATATGATAGTCCAGTCCCACTTTTCAATCCAGCGCACCTTCCCAAACTAATCCTGACGATTCGCATCTAATTCTCAAATCCAACAGCCGATGTCCGATATCGCATAGAAAAGATGCAAGACCGCCTGACAGCCAAAGCCACGCGAAATGAGTGGTTTCACCCATTTATCTCTCCTCTACATGGCATTCCCTCATTGGATCACATGGATTTGGATTGAAACCACTTACCGCTCGACATCCACACGATAACCACTCGTGGTTTTCATCCATTCCAACTCTAAAACTACCCTCCTACTTGACTAGACCTGCATTCAATGCTAGTTTAAACGTGACCAATATTTCAATAAAACCTTTGAAAAATACATTTATTCACCATTCTTGCGCACTCAACCACTATATTGCCTTCTCCCGACTATTAAAACCCTACTAAAGCCCCTGGTTTCCATTTTAACACCCAAAACCTCCTTAATTCACCAAAGTAAACCCGTGAAGACAGTAGAGGAGTTGTGCCTTGCTCCAGATGAACTGCTGAAGCCATCAATTCGACCAGACACTGTAAAAACCCTTTCAGAGCTGATACCTTCATTAAAACAGGTATTTTTCTGAGATTTAAACCAAAACTGGATACAACAGCTAAAGGTAAAGTAATGATAGATGTTGAAGAAGCAGAGCCCTTGAATACCAACACTGAATAGCCAGAGACCAATGTAGCAACTATAGTTATCAGTGAACCAAATCAGAATGAAGAACAACTGAATAATGAAGATACACGATGATGGAAAGGCAACAAAGTATGGAGGCTTCTTTGTCACATTCAACTGAGGAAAAAGATTTGGATATTAAGGATAAATATAAGAAAATCAAGTTGAAGAATGAGGAAATCAAAACTGAAAATTATTCTCAGTTCTTAAAGAAAAAGGCAGGTAATCAAAACAGATTCCTATCAGCATTTGATTATTCAACTAAAAAATTGATTATGTTAGTATTACAGCCCACAGTATCAGTGCCAAAGACAGTTGCTGACTATAAAAAAGTTGATATGGGAGTAGCTATAGACAAAATCCATGAACTAGATCAAATTGAGTTTCATAGGAAAACCTTAGAGATATCTTATTCCACAGTCACAACAAAAGCTATGAGTGCTCATAAGATTCAAAATACCATCTCTAATATGCAAGATCAAATGAATATGGATAAAAATTCATTATATGCAAAGGATCTAAGGATTAAAGCCTTAGAAGATTTAGTATTGCAAGTAGGATATGATCCTACAAACATCAAAGTAGTAGAAGCATTAGTAAAGAAGAAAAATGAGGATATAGATGCCTTGAGGAAACATCTCAAACTTCCTCAAAGTGAGCATCCTCATACAAAGGAAGTTTTACAGGATCAAAAGGAAAAAGATGAAATGTTGAGTTTAATACTTCAACTGACAGCTCAAATTAAGGAAATGGAAGTACATATGGACCAACTTGTCCAAGGAAAGGAGACAGTAAAAGAACGAGTGATCCCTACAGTTATTCTAGTCATCACTGTAGCAGTGCCTTCAACTTTAGGAGAAAATTTGGCACCTAAAGAACCATTGGCCACTGCAGTGCCAGTGTCTTCTTCAAAAAATTTAGCTACTGAATCCTCCACAAAAACCTTGCAAGCTACAGATGAAATCAATCAACTATTGAAAGCAATGGAAGAGATTTCCTTGATGACAAATGAAATTAACAAATTAAAAAAGATGATTGAAAATCTTGAGAAGGAAAACAAATCAACTCTGATAGATGCTAAAATACATGAACAAAATGCCAACAAATTGAGTGAAGAGGTAAAGAAGTTACAAAAAGAATTAACTCTCAAAGATCAGATATCATACATAAAAAATTACCTATTGAATAAGGTAATTGAAGCCATCCATGATGTCTGGCCTTCAATTCAGGTAATTTTTTAGCAGAAAGAGTTATTATTGGCAGCCCAAGAAGAAATCCAAAAGACACAAACTGATTTAGCTAATAAACCAGAACAGGCTATAAGAATAATCAATTTCCTCAATAGAAAGAATAGACATGAATTGGAAGAAATAAAAATCAATGATAGGACAACAACTATCCTAGAAATTAGGAAAGTTACCACCAAAAGAAATTTGATGAGACAGCTTGAAGAGAAATGTGAAGGTATGAACACTACTATAACCAGACTCATAGTTAATTTCACCAATTTAAGACAAAAATGACTCCCTGAAATCATGGTTATTAATGATAAGTTAATGCCTCAAAATGTTTATGAGAAGAAGATAAGAGAATATGCCAAGGAGCAGGTGAATAAGCCTACAAGTCAAGGTATTCCCATAGGAAAAGTATTGCTGAAAAGTTTTGAAGATTTCTTTTATTTGCAGTATGAGATCAAGCACTTATTTTTCATCAAGCCCACATTTTCTAGATATACTGAAGCTTATAAGAATTTTAGGAAACTAAAAAATATCCAAATTCCTAAAAATGAGGATTGGCAAACATTGACTGATTTATTATGAAGAATGAAAGATAAGCAAATGAAAAAGAAAAAATATGTTTGTTGATTTCACTGTCGAAACAAATTTTACAGCAGTGAAGCAGTTTGACTGAAGGTTAAAGAGTATCCGAAACGAAAGAGTATCAGTGAAGCCAGGTTAGATTCTAAAAAATATCTAAAGAGCCAGCAAAAAGGGCACATAAGCAGCCATCAACTTCTTATCATAAAATAGTTTCTATTTATTTTGAATAAAATAGGATAGCTTCTTGATTTGTTAAGCAGTTGTCACTATTATTATTGTAAGATATTTTATTTTCCTATGTTAATTCATATAAGTCATCTAGAATATTTTGTAAAACATTATGTATAAACTTCACTCTTTTGAAGTATTTTGTGTGGAATAAAATTGCTGGAGATTACTATAGATATTTTGTTGACTTCAAGGCTTTGGATTTCGATTTTGAGTAGCAAATTGGATCAACTATTTGGTATCATAATTCGGGATCCCTGTGATAAGCTATCTAGAGTGAAGTACTCTCTAAAACTTGTCATTGTTATCTACTTTTGTTACATGCATACATCTGTGTTTTGATTCTAAATTTGAATGTATAACTAGGAATTTTACTACAGGACATGTTAATAGCACCCTGTTTTTAACCAGTTATCATTTCTTTGTTTTCTTCTGATTTCTGGTGTAGGGAACCCTTAATTGCTCCCTCTCCCGTTTGACCTCTATCTACTACTTCCCTTTTCCAAATCAAAGGATCCTTAAGTGCCCTTTATCCTGATCATACCATCTCCAAAACCAAGTTTCCAAGATCTCCAAGGGTTGTCTATCTTGCCCTGAAGACATTTGAACTTTTTAGGCCTTGATCCCAGTTCTGTTAGCTTTACTTAGACTCCATAGCCCAATGGATAAGTAGATTTCCCTCTATTTATCCCTCCAAGTGAAATTTTCCCAGCAAATCCAACAAAACCAAACCAAAATTGCACTTTCATAGCTAGCCTAATATTCATAAATTAAAACAAAGTTAAACTTGAAAGAGAGAGCCCTCTCTGAACCCTAGGAAGGCTAGATCATAGAGTTTGAAGTAGGTTTGCGGTTACCTCTAGTACTCTTTCACTAAAAGCCAAAATCACACAACTTAAGAATTTACTAGAGTGATTGTTACACCATTTTTTGGTCATCTAACCTATTATCGTTAGATGGACCCAAGTACACCATGTAAGACCAATTTTACCCTAAGTAAAATTGCTTTCATTATGTGAAATAACTTAGTTAAACACCTTTATTAAGTTGTTTATGGTCTAAACAAGAAACCCCAAAAGGAAATAATAAACAAATCTATATTTGTTTATATTTCCTCAAGGAGTAATTAGTTAAACATCAATTTAATTATTATTCCTGGTCATATTTAACCCAAAAAAAGGAAATCAATTAAATAAATCCTTATTTATTTGATTATTTCCTAGGAATAAGTTATTTAATCCTTATTTAAATAAAAGTCCTAGTTAAATTTGACTAAATCATTTATAAATAATTATTTATTTAATTATATTTCCACCATTTCCTTAAAATAATAAATAAATTATTTATTTATTTATTATTATTTATAAATAAAGGAATTGACCCAAGTCAAAAATCCTTTCCCCTCCAACAAATATAATAAAATATTCCTAAAAGGTGGTTCTAGAATTTGATTAATAATATTTTATTCATGCACCAAGTTCTAGACCGCCCTAATATTTTGTTATAAATAGAAGGGTTTTCCCATTCATTGGTCACCTTTCATTGCATTAGATCACTCTGGGTCTATACTATTGGTCTGACTTTGAGCCATTATCATTGCCACATTTTCCATCATTTGCCTTGTGAGCTCCCTTTGAGTTCTATGTTTGTCTAGGTTTTCTACACGAACAAGAGAGAGAAGTTTTAGATCTGAAATGCTGAGGACTTTCAAGAACCCATCTCATTGAGGAGAATTGGAAACACCTTTATTGTTTTCCTCTCAGGTGCCCCTTTAATACAAAAATTCTTTCAAATATATTGTTCTTGTCCTATCTATTGGATGCATGGAGCAACATTCTATTTTCACTGCTTAATGACTTTTATGCATAGATCTGGATTTGTGCAACTTTAATTGGATCAACTAACTGCAGATTTAAAGATATTGGCAGCCATAATTGATGACAGGGCTATTTTTTATGCGTATCTAAAGTGGTATTTTTCAGACGAAAGATTCATACTAACAATTGGCGACTCCACATGGGTTTTCTTTTGCAACTGCTGTCGTTTTATCTATTCCTGCATATCCAGCTATTTTAGATTCTAGGGTTTCTCTTCAGTTTTTTGTTTTTCCTATTTTTATGGTGCTTTTCACCCCTAAAACCCTCAAACACTCATATTTTTAACTTCCGTGTGTTTCTGGCCCTATTGCGCAGGTGACAGACATCAGCCGCAGCTGAGACGACAAATTTTTCTGAAATCTGCCGCCGAGAGACCCTGATCTACAGGTCGCACTTATTGGCCCAAAACCTGCGACCTAGACTGGAAGACGCACTTTTCTACCTAAAAACTGTGACCTGGACTGAAAACAGGTCAGAACCTGCAACCTGCACTTTTTTATGCACTTTTCCAGCAATTTTTTTGGGTTTGTCTGAAGCTTCTGTCAGGGTTTTCCAACCTCTGTCTCCACCGATTTAGACCTGTTTCTGATCTGTTCTACTCAACTAAGTGGGAACCTCGCCCCTTAGGGCTTTAGTACCCTCCACCTTTTTTGGAAGAGTTTTAGCTGTTTCAGATGTCTGAATTTTTAGAGTTTTAGCCTTCTTCTTTTCAGATCTGATACCTCATTTTCAGATCCCTTTTAGATCAGCTCTTCTCCCTTTCAAATCACCTCATATAGTTTTTTTTTGGTTTGCCTCTAGGGTCACCTCCTTGTCCCTTCTGCCTTTAGCTGATTTCCTCCTTTGTTGCAACAACCTTGCCTCTGTCTCTTTGTTGTTTTCTGCACCTCTTTTCAACAGAATTCTCCTTTAGATCCCTGTCCCTCCTGACCTTAGATCTATTGGCCTCTTTTTGTGTGTTTCGATTATATTTTTTCCCTCTTTTAGACTAGTTTTGAGAGACTCACCTTCTTGGGTTAGATTGATGCATGGTTAGCTATTAATTTTCAGTTATTTCAGCCTTATTTACTGTTCTCTGCAGATTTATTTTCAGTTACGCAGCACACTATTTATTTTACTCTCAAAACGTCTAGGTTTAAAAATTAAAATTAACACACATCACACACTGACCCTAAGTGAAGAAGATCTTGGTTAACACTGCCAAGCAAAGACTTTAAAATCAATTGACACTGCACCTCTCTACCCTTGTTTTGACATTGTGATCATTTGATTCTGCACCTCCCTGCCCTTGTTGGTCCTTCTTCTTCCCTTTGTGCCATCATCTTTGCGCCCCCAAGGCGTATATCTCGAATACTTCTTGGCCTTCACCCTCAGTTTCTAGTTGGTCGACCTCCTCCTTCCCGCTGTCGTCGAGTTAGTCCCCCTTCGAGTCCGCACTCTGACTCCTCTTCTGATTCTTTGGGTTCTCCCCCTACTTCTGGTTCTCCCCCCGTTACCTTCACCATGTCTGGTCTAGGGCCTAACGCTAGCGGCATCCCCGGCCGTAATGCTGGGAATGTTACTAGCGGAACCGCCATGGGAACTACCTCGACTGCTCCCTTGCTCCCCTTCATGGCAGGCCTCAGTCTCCCCGATTTCAATCAGTTGATCAATGATCCTATATTCCACGATGTTGGTTGGCCTGCGATGCTAACCAAGCTCCCCTCCGACATTCCCAAGTTTGAAGGCCTTGCTGGAGAGGATCCCTCCAACCATATCCGATCTTTCCACATGCGGTGTTCATCCCATTCCATTACTGATGATTCCATCCGTCTTAGATTGTTCCAACACACACATACAGGTGAAGCTTCTAAGTGGTATGTTGATCAGCCCACTTCCTCTCATACCACCTTTGTGACTCTTGCCCAGGATTTTTTATCTTACTTCCAACTTCCCCTTCGTTATGACACTGGTATCGAACTTTTGACTTCTTTCTGTCAATCATCTGCGACCCGCCTATCCGATCATGTCCAGGAATGGAAGAGAAGAAAGAGCCTATGTCAATCTCCTACCTTCAAAGACCGTGTCTACATGGACTGGTTCCTTAGATCTCTCTTGCCCCCTATCAGGAAAGATGTCACATCGCATTTTCCTCAAACCGAAGAAGCTACCCTCCAAATGGCGTTAAAATATCACATGATCTACGCTCAGACGGGTTATGTTTATACTGTTCTACCTGATCTCCCCAGACCTAGTGATGCCAATGCACGGGGGGCACCTCATGCCGTTGACCGTATCGTTGGAGCTATCTCTCATACATATGCCCAACCTCCCATGGGTTATGGTTTTCCTGGGGGGGTAAGCAGCACCTCCTGCACTTTTTCCCCTCCAGGTAGCACGTCTCTAGGATACGGCATGCCCCCTCTTTTGGCCCAACCTCCTACTTACCACACTGTTTCTCAACCCCCGCAACAACAGTCACCACCCCCTCAAGAGCAGGTGGATGCATAGCAGGGATTTGTGGCTACCCAACCACCTGACGGACAGGCGACCACTCAACCTTCCCCTTCTAGTTCCTTCAATTAGCAGATTCTCATGATGAACTCTGATCAACCTTTACCTGTCAACATTAACCTTCAAACTCGGTCTTGTCAGTACCCCAAACCTCCCACTCCGTCTGTCCCCACGTCACCTTCTTCAGGTTCTATAGAGCCTCTTTCAACATCTAATGGTCCCTTGCATATCCCTCAGCCCAAAGGTGAGGTTCATACCAAGATGCTTAAGGGCCCATTACGCCGAAACGCTGCTTCTAGTCGAGCTTCTCATTCTTATAGCATAGTATATGATTTGGCGCAATGTCTTACTACCATTTCAACACTGGAACTCCTCCAGTCATGTCCTTCTCAAAAGAAGTCTCTACTATCCGCCATGGGTGTTGTAGATCCTGTTGATGACCAATTGATTATTTTCGATGCCCGTCAATTAGAACATCCTCCCCTTCCTTCTTCCGTAGCTTTCCAAATCCTAGTCAAAATCCATAACGCTCATGTTTCTCAGTGTATTATTGATGAGGGGGCATCCACCTATGTGATTTCTGCTTTGGTTTGGAAACAACTCGGATCTCCTGAGCTGGCCCCTTCCACAATCACCCTTCGTGCATGGGACGACCATGCCTCCCATCCCATTGGCCTATTCTGTAATTGTCCTATCACTCTTACGGGCAAGACTGTTTGCGTTGACGTTGAATTCATCGATGCCCCTCTTGATTATAACATTATTTTGGGACGTAGCTACACCTATGCCATGTCTTATGTCCCATCCACGGTCCACTGCAAAATGTTTTTCCCTCATAATGGAAAGATAGTCACCATTGACCAGTTGACATATCATGAGCCAAAATCTCAGACCTCCCCTGAGTCGACCATCTCTTGTGTAGCCAATAAGAAAACCATCGATTCTTTGACCAATGTCTCCCCTGGTGTCTACAAAGATTCCTCCTTGCTTGTAACTTTCCCTAGTATTCCTCCTCCTCCTGCCTCTGATCCTAGCTTAGCGAAAGTTTGCATGATTCAATCGTCTCGGGCTGACCTTACATGGCCCACTTTAGCTAGTCAGCAACCTCAACCTCAACCTCGCCCGCCACAACCTGCTCCTAGCCCTTCGCCTCATCCAGCCATACATCTTCCTTCTGGCCCTTCTCCTACAGCTGGTATTCATGAGCCTCTTTATCCTCCTGGAACGGTTCCTCCAAGCCTTAGCCATTTAGGAGCCATCCCACCTGGCCAGTACCCCTCTGGTCAAATACCATTCCTACCTCCCCCACCAGGAGTGTACACGGCACCTGTCATGGCCACCCTCTCTCTTCCTAACCTAACCCTTGGGATTCCCGTCTGGTACCTTCATCCTCCAGCCGCAACCCTTCCTGGTCAACCCAAACCTTATCTTTCTTTAACCCCAGTTCAACCGGTCCCCATGACTTCTCCCGCTGCAACAATGCCTTAATCACCTCAACAAGAACCACCTCCTATTGCAACTACTTCGAGTAAGAAGGGAAAAGCTATCAAGGGGGCATCAAAAGACAAGGCTGCCCAAAAAAACCCTTCCCCTCCTCGGCCTCCAAAACATACCATCCAGTGTGCCTTGTGTGATGTTTTCGGTCACACCACCCATACCTGTCCTGAATTGCCTCATCTCAAGCCCATGTTTAATGTCGCGTTCCCTGAGTCCACGGTCCCCGAAGCCTTTCTTCCTTCCGCGACCGCGGCCAAGAACCCCAATATTATTCACACCAACCACCCTTGTGCTTTGTGTGATCTCCATGGCCATTACACCCACCTTTGTCCCCGCCTCGAGGACTTCCGCACCTCTCTAGCCGCGGTCCGCCAATTCGAGGCCAATCGCAACGAGTCCACCTCTTCCCTATTTGCATGTTTTTCTTCGGAAGAAATACTAGACACGATTGCTCCCATTGAAATTCCCCCTCCTGATGTTGAGATGATGGAGCCTTCGTCCACCATTTTCTACCTATCATCATCCATGAGACCCTCGGGGAACATTCCCTCTGAATCCTCCCCTGTTGTTTCACTTGACTTTCCTTCCGCGATCACCCTGGGCTCAGCATCGGTAGATCCTTTATCTTCTTACTCTTCTATCACCCCTAATGACGATGCGCATGTGAACCTCTCTTTTCATGATGATGAGTCAGGTAGCTTCGCCACGTCAGGTGGTCTTTCTTCCACCAGTCACCCCATATTTTATCACGATGATGACATTATGGAAGAAATCCCCACCCCTGACTTTATCTATTCCCCCTTACATCAAACCCATGCATTTGAACCACATCCACCTTGTGGCCATTACATTCAAACCCAATGTTTGGGTAAGGGGGCACCGATATTTGAGAGACCAGGCGAAGCAATTCTCCACAACTCTCCTAGTGTAACTGGTCGTGTCGAATTTAGTACCATTATTCTTCCACATTTAGACGAACCTCTAGAGTCTCATATCACTTCACATCACTCTAGGGATGATACCCCTTATTTTTCCTTCATCTTACATCAGCAACCCAGTCTTTTAGACATTGTTGTTGACCAACCTATAGGTTTTCTAAGAGAGCATCAGTTCATTATCTCCAAATCCTCTTTTTGGGATAGTGACACCAGGTCTGCCAACCCAGAAACTTAAAGTCCATTTGATTCATATATGCAATACTAAAAGAGATTGGTAATCCTCCATTTACTTTCTCAAACTGCAAAACCATAACGAAAACAAATGGCGCACCATATCATTAAAATGTGTTTAGATTCCCCTTTTTTTTAAATACATTTTGGCATAAAAACAACATGCTTGGGGGCACCTATGCCCCTCAACCATACAAATCCCAGATCTTAGCCAAAAAAAACACTGAAACCCCCTTTCTCTGACAGGTTTCACTTTTCAGGTCATTTCCTAGGATAGGTCACAGTTTTCTGCCCAGTACCTACTACCCAGGTCGCATAATAGACCCCAAAAAGTGTGGCCTAGCCTGTTCATGAGCTTTGGGTACCTGTTAGTTTTTAGTACCTTGATACTTCACCAAGACACATTTTACCAAAGAACGGTCTCTTCACCTCTCCTCAAAATCGGATTTCCTCACTTACAACACTTGTACTTGAGGCACCACTTTTCCTCCATACTTTTCCTTGTTCGTGTTGATTTTCGTCATGAGTTACCATCTTGTACTCATGTTTTCATGGTCCCCCATTGGACCTTTACTGTGTGGTAGCACCATCAAGTCGCCCTTGTTTAGAGCATCCGAGTTGAGTCATCATCGCATTCATGGAGTCTATCCTGAATCCCTTTGTACCCTGCTATAGTCCTCCATCCTTCCTTGCTTGGTCCCTCTCTCGTGTCACACATTATGGCCTTCAGTCCCATTGTCCCCTATCCCTCATGATATTGTGTCAGTTGCTGCCAGGTCATCCATGCCCTTTATTCTTTACCAAGGGAAGTCGTCCATTCGCTACTCAGTATCCCCTACTTCATTATCATCATTAGTGTCAGTCTGTCCATCGCTCTACTATTTTCTCTCGTGCCTTAGTTGAGGATTCCTTATTGCTTCACCTATGGTGGACCTCCTTCTGTTGACATCGGCTCATTCATTCTAGAAGACAGGTCTAGAGGGTGGTGTACCTTGGTTCCAGCTTCTACTCTTGTTTGGCGCCCCGGATCAAGCAAAGGGACTACTTATCGTCCTTTGACTTGGTTGTTTCTCACCTTCGGCTCCTTTCAACATGATCGAGATTCGTATACTTGATGGTCCAGTGATGCAGCAGCAGCTATTGGTGATTCCCGGGTGTGTATGAGATGTCTCAACCCTCATGAGGGTGTGGCCCTGTAGGTATCCCCCCACATGCCTAGATGACCTCTTCATTTTAGCCTTTGATGCAACTCCTTATATTTGATGATGTCGGCCTTAGCTGCTTGCAGCGCCTTTTCTATTTGCATCAGTTGGATTTTGCGAGCCCTTCCCCATTTATAGGGGGCAGTTGGGTTTTATTTATATCTCATGTACTTAGATATTATTATATAAGTCCTGGTTGTTATCCCAGGCACATCATGTATGTGGGATTCATCATTCTATTTTTCTGGCTCATGTTTATGCCAGCATGTACTTTATAGTTCGGTTCCTTGTTTACTGGGCACACTATTCTTTTGTACTTTGTCTCGGCGGGCATAGGTATGCCTCCCCCGCCGACTTTAGCATAGGTACCATCTCATAAACTAGAGACTTGTTGCACCTGTAAGTCTCGTCTCCTCAAGGTCTAGTCCTTTAGCACATTAGACTACCTTACATTTCTCTCTTTGACTTCCCTCTTAATGTCTAGTGATTGAGTTCTTACAACGTACTTTGGTCATACGATTTGCTCCTAACACTCGTACGCTGGGGGGCAATCTGTTACACCATTTTTTGGTCATCTAACCTATTATCATTAGATGGACCCAAGTACACCATGTAAGACCAATTTTACCCTAAGTAAAATTGCTTTCACTATGTGAAATAACTTAGTAAAAAACCTTTATTAAGTTGTTTATGGTCTAAACAGGAAACCCCAAAAGGAAATAATAAACAAATCTATATTTGTTTATATTTCCTCAAGGAATAATTAGTTAAACATCAATTTAATTATTATTCCTGGTCATATTTAACCCAAAATAAGGGAATCAATTAAACAAATCCTTATTTATTTGATTATTTCCTAGGAATAAGTTATTTAATCCTTATTTAAATAATATTCCTAGTTAAATTTGACCAAATAATTTATAAATAATTAAATAAATCATTATTTATTTAATTATATTTCCACCATTTCCTTAAAAATAATAAATAAATCATTTATTTATTTATTATTTACAAATAAAGGATTTTACCCAAGACAAAATACTTTTCCCTCCAACAAATATAATAAAATATTCCCAAAAGGTGGTTCTAGAAGTTGGTTAATTCATGCACCAAGTTCTAGACCGCCCTAATATTTTGTTATAAATAGAAGGGTTTTCCCATTCATTTGTCACCTTTCATTACATTAGATCACTCTGGATCTATACTCTTGGTCTGACTTTGAGCCATTATCATTGTCACATTTTCCATCATTTGCCTTGTGAGCTCCCTTTGAGTTCTATGTTTGTCTGGGTTTTCTACACCAACAAGAGAGAGAAGTTTTAGATCTGAAATGCTGAGGACTTTCAAGAACCCATCCCATTGAGGAGAATTGGAAACACCTTTCTTGTTTTCCTCTCAGGTGCCCCTTTAATATAAAAATTATTTCAAATATATTGTTCTTGTCTTGTCTATTGGATGCATGGAGCAACATTTCATTTTCACTTCTTAATGTCTTTTATGCATAGATCTGGATTTGTGCAGCTTTATTTGGATCAACTAACTACAGATTTAAAGATATTGGCAGCCATAATTTATGTTAGGGCTATTTTTTATGCATAGATAAAGTGGTCCTTTTCCGATGAAAGATTCATACTAACAGTGATAACATTACTGGCGACCATACTAGGGAAATAACCAATCCTCGATCATAAAATTAGTCTTAAAGGAATCATTTAATTCATCCTTTTACTTTAAGATTGTTTTTATAGGTTTTGGGTATTGAAAAATTGTAATTCTGGCTTCTAGGAAAACCTACTATACTAGGTCTAACCCGGATCCTAAGCTTAATGTTATAGTAGATAAACCAGACCAAATTGGTAAAAAGAAAAAACAAACAGAAAACTTAAAGGTTGAAATCTCATTAATAAGAGTCAATTCATTACCAAGAGAATTAGTGAGTCTGCAAGATATTGATTTTGATCTGAAATTTGAGAATTCATTATTTAAAAGTAAATCTGAAAGTGATTTGAAAACTGCTATTTAAGACCCTGATTTTATTTCATTTTTGAATGCAAAACAAAAATCTATTGCAGTAAGTTCTAAATCTAAGAAAGCTGACTATCAGACTAAAGTTGAAGAAATTAATGTTACTATTCTAAAGGATATTGATGAAGCTATTGAATTAGCTCATTTGTTGACTTATGCAAACAGACCTCCAATTTCTCAATTACACACCACAATAATTCCAGCTAGAGATTCATCTCTTTATGCTGTTACATCATTCATAGATTCTACTACCAACTCATCTACAGATCCATTTATCCTTAGCTTACCTCTATAACCTAGAGTATTATTTCTATCAATCACTTCATCCACTATATCCATCAGTTCACATTTTGATTTCTTAAATACATCATCCTCATTTCCTAACACTTCAAATACAATCTTTATTTCATCTACTATCATTTCCAACATATCTCCAGGTAGTTCTACCTTACCTCCTAGCCAAGCTAAGCTTATAGCTATGGCTGC
Organism: Pinus albicaulis; assembly: GCA_034641835.2. NCBI lineage: Eukaryota > Viridiplantae > Streptophyta > Pinopsida > Pinales > Pinaceae > Pinus > Pinus albicaulis. The sequence continues at coordinate 1,419,231,430 of CM076581.1, read as the reverse complement.
TAGATATGCTCCCCTGGTCTTACCACAACAGCTTCATGACATGCCACAAGACTATCAAAATAAAATACCATTGTTTGATGGCACTACCCAATATACTTCTCATCAACACATTACTAAAATGACAGACTTCTTTGAAATTTATGAAATTGATGATTCAGATGTCCAAATGAGACTGTTTGCACAAACTTTAACAGGAGTTGTTAAGAAGTGGTTTAAATATTTAGTTGTTGGTAGTGTAACTGATTTAGCTGTATTTTTTACTTTGTTTTTAAATAAATGGGAAAAGAAAAAGAACCCCCTCCAATTTTGTCTGGATTTGATTCCTTAAAAAGAGCTCCAAATGAGACAGTCCAAGATTACTGCACTAGATATAATAGTGTCTATAATTCTATCCCTACAAATCTTAAACCTACTCCTTATTCAGTTCTGCTCAAATTCCCTGATGGATTTGATACATATATGGCTTACCAATTAAGGTAAAGAGATGTAGACACCTAAGAAAAAATGCAAACTGATGTAGTTAGTGTAGAAGTGAACATTTTAGCTAGAAAAGCTAGAATTAGAAATTAAAGAAGAGTGACCATTAAAGAAGAAAATGCTAATTCAGACATAAAAATGGATGTTATAGCTAAAACCTTAGAAAGAGTGATTGAAATACTAGATAATATAGAGAGAACACCTCAGTGGGATAACCAACAATAGATTAGAAAAAATATAAATTCTAGAAAAGCAAAAGAAACATCCCTAGACCAAACAATTAGGCCCCTGTTCCAAGAGAACTATGTTGAAATTTATCAGAATAATAATGATGATGATGAGGATACAACTAATCTAATGGGAATAGATGACAATAATACAATTTTCCTAACTCAGGAAGATCAGGAATTATTTGAACTTCAATAACTCAAATTAGATTCTAGTGAATCCTTTGATTATAAACAAGGTTATGATTATGCAATAAATGAAATACACAGTAAATATAACCTTATAAACAAGAAAAACAATGATTCTTCTACCAAGAAATCTTCCCAAACTAAGAATCAGAAAATAGTAGAAGCTCCCAAAACAAAAGTTCTGCAAATCCTCCCATGGGAAAATGCAAAACTCAAATTCCTCCAAAAACATTTCTAGTCCTAAAAAAGCATCAGGCCCTAAAATTTCTGATATTATTGATGAAGTTTCTCAAGCTGCAAAATATTCACAAAAATCTACTGTTGTTAAAGCCTCTAATTCTGTGAAAATAGAAAATTTAGATCCCAAAAAACCTTCTGTTGATCCTAAAACAGTAGATCCAAAAATTGTTACTTCAAAAACATCTACTGCTTCACAAAAAATCCCTGAAAAGAAAGTTAGAAGTAGTAAAACACAAGAAACACAAACAGAGAATCCTAAAACACTTGAAAATGAAAAAACAACTGTAGAAAAGCGAGACAAACCAGCACAAACTACAGTTACCAACGAAGAATTGATTCAAATCAGTAAAACTCAACCTACATTCAACATACAATCAGAAATTGCAAAGCTTAAAATACCAATTCCTTTCACTGAATTGGTAAAAATTGACTCACATAAATCAACCATAACTGAAACATGAATGATGGAGAAGACTCCATAAATCTAAATGATGATCAGCCAAAGTTGATTTTTGGCCCAGATGTAAATGGAAAACATGCCGCTGGTGCAGTTCCTCAATTTTATATCAGTATCACCATTCATGATCAAATTCTACATAACACAATGCTAGATTCAGGGGCTTCCCATAATCTAATTCCAAAAGCCATCATCGAAACTCTGAATCAGGAAATTATAAGGCCATACAAAGATTTGTTTTATTTTGATTCAAGTAAAGTTAAATGCCCAAGTTTAATCAAGGATTTGTGTGTAACACTAGTTCAATACCCTGGTAAGAGTATATTAATGGACATTGTAGTAGCTGATATCCCACCAAAATATGGAATGCTACTTTCTCGCTCATGGGTAGAAAAGTTGCAGGGATATCTACAATTGGACATGTCTTATGCTACTATATCAGTGTTTGGCCAACCTAAAAATTTATATAAGGAAACATTAATGAAGTATATGGTCAGTAGTGTCGAAAGATCTATAAATTACCCCATTTACTATACACCAACTGACCTTTATTCTTTTATCCTATGTAACTCTGAAATTAATGAAATCCAAACTGAACTAGTAGATAAAAAGAGAACACCAAACAATAATAATATTTGTCATGAATCTCTATGGCATTTAGACTTTGATAGTTCAGTGAATAAGCTAGGAGCAAGAGCAGGATTCTAGATAAAAAATATGGAGACTAATCATTCTGAAGGTCATGCTTTCAGGCTTAATTTCAAATGTACAAACAATATGGATGAGTATGAATCCCTCATCCTAGGACTCCAAATCATCAGGAACTCAGGACGAAAAATAATTTTAATCATGGGAGATTCAGATTTAATGATAAAAAAAGTAAATGGTGTTTATTATATTCATAATTCTAGACTAAGCAGATATAGAGACACTGTAATAGATTTAACTGATGATTTATTGGAATGTAAGTTTGCTGCTATACCTAGAAAAAAATATACAAGCTCATTGTCTTAAAACTTTTGCTAGTACATGCAATTTACCATTCCAACCTAATCACAGATATACTGCTGAAGTCAAACATAGGCCAATAATTCCAAACAATCTTAAGTATTGGCAAATTTTTTCTCAGGATGAACAGATTTACAAGTTTATGAATAATGAAGGAGAATTTCAGAATTGTAATATAGATACAGATTGTACTACAAATCATGATCTGGATTGTGAAATAGATTTAAATAACTTAGATGTAAATAGAATAAATTTTGATAAACCTACTAGATTTAGTCAAGCTGACATAGACAACTTAGAGAAAGTAGAGATTGAAGAAATTGTTGAAGATGAATCAGATATATTGAATCTTAAGGATAATTTTTTACCTAAATATTTAACCCCATTAGAAGATCTTTTTGACTCCAATGATGTAGCTAGAAAACCAAAAATGGAACCAGTAAGATCTTACATAGAGGAATGCAACATTGGAACAAATTAAAACCAAAAATAATCAAATTGTCCAAAAATTTACCTCAACAAGAGAAGGAGAAATATATTGAGCTTTTAAAGGAATATCAAGATGTCTTTGCTTGGAGTTATGAAGATTTATAATCTTATGATACAAACATAATCCAACACAAAATTCCAATAAAAGAAGATCAAAATCCATTCAAACAAAATTTGAGGAGAATTAACCCTATATTATTACCTTTGACTGAAAAAGAAGTTAAAAGAATGTATGATGCCCAGATCATTGCACCAATCAGATATTCTAATTGGGTTTCAAACCTATTTCCCACAAGGAAGAAAAAAGGAGAAATTAGATTTTGTGTTGACTTTAGAAATCTTAACAAAGTATCCTTAAGGGATAATTACTCTTTACCTAAAATAGACCACATTTTACAAAGGGTAGTAGATTCTTCAAGGATTTCATTGTTAGATGGTTTTTCAGGATATAACCAGATCCTAGTCCAAGAAGAAGACCAAGCTAAAACAACATTTACTACTCCTTGGGGGACTTTTATGTATGTAAAAATGCCTTTTGGTCTAATGAATGCAGGAGAAACCTTTCAAAGGGCTATGGACATAACTTTTGCAAAGGAAATACATGAGTTCTTAGTAATTTAATTAGATGACATTGCTGTGTTTTCTAAAACAGATAATGAACACTTGGATCATTTGAAATAGGTCTTTATTAAGTGTATGAAATATGGCATCTCTTTAAATCCTAAGAAAAGTTTATTTGGATTAGAAGAAGGTAAGTTACTAGGACACATAATCTCTAAAGAAGGATGTAGGATAGATCCTGCTAGGATAGAAGCAACCCTGAACATCATTCCACCAAGAAATATCAAAGAATTACTAGCCTTTTTAGGTAAGATAAATTTTCAAGAAGATTCATATCTAATTTAGCTGAGATAATTAGAGAATTGAATAACATGCTCAAAAAAGATTCAGTTCTTAGATGTACTGTTAAGGCTAAATAATCATTTGATTCTATCAAACAAGTCTTAACCAAAACTACAGTCCTAATAAGTCCTTATTTTAAGAAACATTTCATTATTTTTTCGTTTTCTTCAAAACACACCATTGTTGCAGTTTTACTGCAGAAAAATGACCAAGGATTTGAACAACCCATATATTTTTTTAGTAAGTCCCTTAGAGATTCCCATTTGAAGTAAAAAATTATGGAAAAACAAGCCCTAGCCTTGGTTAAGGCCATTAAAGACTTCGGATTTTATATTCTCTACTCACACATTATTTCCTATGTCCCAAATTCTGTAGTTAAAGACATTCTTACTTAGGATGGTCCTGATGGAAGAAGAGGTAAGTGGATTTCCACTATCTTGGAATATGACATAGAGAAAAAACCCACCAAGCTCATTAAAGGTCAAGGATTAGCCAGACTTATGGTTGAATCCAATTGTAATTCCCTAGACATAAATTTTATTGCTCAAATAGATGATCAGGAAGAGATGGCTACTCCATCGATCAGTGAAGCCTTTTCAGACTCACCTTGGTATACAAATATTATATTTGTACTCCAAAACTTACAATCTCCTCTTGGATTTTCAAGAACCAAATCTAAATTTTTAAAACTTAAAGTAGTAAGATTTTGTATTTTAGATAATGTACTTTTTTGGAGAGATCATAGTGGGGTTTTATTAAATTGTTTACTAAAGGAAGAAGCTTACAAAATACTTGAATAATTTCATGCAGGTGACCGTGGAGGACATTTATACTATAAAAATACTACAGACAAGATCCTGGGAGCTGGTTTTTACTAGCCTACCTTGTTTGCTGATGTCAAAAAATATGTTACCTCATGTCATAAGTGCCAAATTTTTTAGGGTAAGAATAAATTATTACCCCTCCCTTTAAAGCCTATTTCAATTGAAATACCATTTCAACAATGGGGTTTAAACTTCATTGGTGAAAATCATCCTCCCTCTTCAGGCCAACATAAGTCAATTTTGATAGCCACTGATTATTTTACCAAGTGGATTGTAGCCATACCCTCCAGACAATCCACAGATATTTTCATTATTTCATTCCTTGAAAACAACATTCTTTCAAGATTTGGATGTCCTCAAAAGATAATTACTGACAATGCAACAACATTCAAATCCAATAAAATGATTAATTTTTGCCACAAATACCATATTACCTTAGGTCATTCCACTGCATATTACCCCCAAGGTAATGGCCTAGCTGAATCCTCAAACAAAAGCCTTGGAAATATCATCAGAAAGTTACTTGAAGACAATAAAAAGACTTGGAATAAGAAGTTAGTCAATGTCTTATGGGCAGATAGACTTACTACTAAAAATTCCATTGGTACTTCACCTTACCAACTATTTTATGGAATGGATGTTGTTTTTCCATCCTCCCTAGGTGTACCAGTGATGAAAATTATCCAAGAATTACAGGTTGAAACAAACGACATCCAAAGAAGGATAAATCAAACTATTCACTTGCAACAAACAGGGGAATAATTTTATATTAAATCTCAATTCATTCAGGATAAGATCAAGAAAATATATGATAAAAAGACTAAAGAGGATGTTTTTTACATAGGAGATAAAATTTTAAAATGGGATACTAGAAGAGAAGACAAAGGAAAACATGGAAAATTTGTTTTTCTATGGAAAGGACCTTATGTAACTTATGTATGTAGAGGTAATAATGATTTCTTTAAAGAAAGAATTGGATGGAATAGATCTGCAAGAAGGACTAGTTAATGGCAGAATGTTGAAGCACTACTACTCCCATGAGTTAGCAAATAGTTACTTTTTATTCACTTTGATCATTGTAAATATACATTGCAAAGTTTATATTGGATTGTATGTTTGCTTAGAAATTTTAAGCTCGGAGAGAAGGCCCTAAGCTTTTAAAAGTAAATATCATAAGTATGAATAAGTTGTAGATATCAGAAGACATTTACAGGGTCATCATAGTCAAATTTCAAAGGCTACTAGTCTCAGAGTTCTTGATATTTCACCAGGAAATGTCATCCCCATGTGGAGCTACTGTTAGGGTCCTATAATAATAGGATTCATAAAATTTTGAATTGAATTTGATATTCTTGTAAATATGTACATACCTTTCTTTCTGTAATTTGTTTTCCCATATTTTGAAAAAATGAAAAATAATAAAAAGTCAAAAAGAGGGTAAAAAGTCCTAAAAGAAAAATCAAAGGACTTAGAAAAATATATACCCCAAAATAAAAAAAGAAATAAGACTTGAAAGTGAGCAATTCCAAATGCCACTTCTTTACTTTTTACTGCAAGAATAATGATTATGTGCAGAGTGTCAATAAATGCCATAATCCATGATCAGTTAAACAACTTAATCTTAACTCTTCATGCTTTCAATTTCATGTTTTAGATAGAGAGTAAACATTTGTCAAACATTTTAAACTTTACAAATCAGTAGATAGGTAGAAAATAATGAAGAGCTCAACAGTTTAATTTGAGCCCTCGGATGAAATAAGGTAGATTTAGATAGTTTTATGCTTTGAAAGAAATATTTTTAAGGTTGCAAGCCTAAATGCACCTATAAAATGAAGAAAAAATGTTAGAAATAAAGTTAGGTAGGTAGAAAATAGATTGGGAAATCATTTAAATAAGACATCATCGGGAAAAATCACTAATTTCCCCTCCCCTATAAGTATTCAATATTCTAAACTATCAGTCAAACAGGCTCAGAGCATTTCTCTAACTTTTGTTGGGACCAGACCCAAGGCTCTATAACTGGTTAGTTAAAAATATTGAGTTCTTATGTTAAATCCTCATTTATCATCATTTACCCTTCATTCATTCATTAAAACCCATTTTTCCTAAGTAAAGACACATTCTTACTTAGTAAAATTGTAACCCCTAAATGTTTAACCTCATCCCTTCAAAAGCATTCATAAAAACCCTCAAAATTACATTTATCCTAAGTATTAGTGAAAGAAATATAAAGACGATCAATGCTTGATTTTATACTATACTTAGAGATAATATGTATTTTTTTTTTATTACACTACCCCTTCATATTAACCTTTAACATATTTTTATTAAATCCCTAAGAAATACCCTCCCATACTTATTAATTCCTTATATCTAAATACCCCAAAAAACCCACTATTATAAAGTTTTGACCAAAGTCTATTATCCCATGTGCGCAAATAAAAACCCCAAGTTATAAACCCTTTGGTCTAAAAACTGTCATTATTTATGTATCCCGACCCTATAGTTTCAAAACCATTTAAAAGGTTTAAAAAACAATATAATATAATAAACACGCCCACATATGAAACATTTTTCAAAATTTTTAAACCTAACCTGCCATCTATTATACCAAGTCTAAGGCTTAAAAACCTTGTTTAAAAGAGCCTTTGTACTAATGTTTTATCATTCTGTTATGTATAAAACACCCACATCCATATATATTGGTTAAAGCCTTATATATATATTTTAAACAAAATATCCCTCTGCCATCATATAACCTAAGTTTTGAATTAAACAAAGGCTTATTCATAAAGTTCAAAACCCTTTTGATGCATGATAGTCCGGTCCCACTTTTCAATTGAGCGCACCTTCCCGAACTAATCCTGACCATTCGCATCCAATTCTCAAATCCAATGGTCAGCGTCCAATATTGCATAGAAAATATGCAAGAATTCCTGACAGCCAAAGCCACACGAAATGGGTTGTTTCACCCATTTCTCTTTCCTCTATGTGGCATTCACTCATTGGATCATGTGGATTGGACTTTAAACCAGTTACCGCTCGACATCCACGCGATAACCACTCACAATTTTCGTCCATTCCAACTCTGAAACTACCCTTCCTCCTGACTAGATGTCCATTCAATGCAAGTTTAAACGCGACCAATATGTCAATAAAACCTTTGAAAAATACATTTATTCACCATTCTTGCACACTCAACCACTGTATTGCCTTCTCCCAACTGTTAAAAACCTGCTAAAGCCCCTGGTTACCATTTTAACACCCAAAACCTCCGAAATTCACCAAAGTACACCCGTGAAGACAATAGAGGAGATGCGCCTTGCTCCAGATGAACTGCTAAAGCCATCAATTCGACCAGACACTGTAAAAACCCTTTCAGAGCCGATATCTTCATTAAAACAGGTATTTTTTTAATATTTAAACTCGCAACCAAATTGAAGAAACATTTTTAAAGAAAGAGAAGTATTTTTTAAGTTAAGGAATTGACTAATTCAATTGCCAAAAAGTCCCAAAAACAGACCAAACTCTGGCAAAATTTTCCCAAAAACCATATTTGTCTACTGCACACCTTTTCAAGGAAATTTATCAATTTTTCACAGTCTAATGATAAATTTCAAGCTCTAAAAGGCCAGAAATCCTCTACTGGTACCTTAATATTCTATAAACCTTTTCAACAGAATTGTAGCCCCATTTTTCAGTAAAAAAACTTAGAAAGCCCCTGTTTTCCGTTTTATACCAGTTTTTAAGCCTCATGAATTTTTTTTATAAACCTAATTGGGCATAAAATCCAAAAGGAGACTCTATTTTGCTAAAATTTTCCCAATCAAGCCTCTGCTATAGTAAAATTGCCTCTACAAATTGTTTAAACTTGCAGAAGCCAATCAAGATGCCTAAAAAATAAAGTGTAAGCAAGCCTGAAGTTTCTAAAACTCCTAAATCTACTCCTTCCATGACTCCAAATACTGCAATTGTAGTCAATCCATTACAACCCCCAGTTGTTGATATTGGCATATTCCCCTAGCTAAGATTGACCACAAAATAGTTGATCCCATAATTGAATTCAATCTATTAGATATACATAACTGGTGTTTTGAGAATTCTTTAGATGATCATGAAGAAATTCATCTTTGGGAATCCAATATGCCCAAATATGTAGCCCCTCTAACTCACCCTTGTCAAGAAATTATCAGATTATGTCACCAGTACTATATTCATGAACAAAGAGCTATTGTGAATGCAAATAAAGAGGTCCTATTCACCATCACTGCAGAGTCAATAAACCAAATGTTGCAGCTTCAACCAGACCCCCAAGCAGACCCTTTGTTTATTGAATCCCTCACTAAACTATACATTGGCCTAGATTTCCCTAAAAGGTTTATGATTTTTCAGAATTTCATGCCTTTGCATGTTGAAATTCCCAAGTTAAATCCTTAATATTCAACTGCCAGATTCCTGAAGGTTCAAGGCATGTAATCTCCATGCTTTCCTTCATACTTGGGTATTTCACTAATGAGCACACTGATGAGTCTATCTTGGGGTTTTTTTCCACATTTTCTCTAGGTCAATCACCTTTAGTTATATTTGACTATGCTGGTTTCATTGCTGATAGTATTCACTATCAATTGACTAATTTACAAATGGAAGGAGTTTTCAGATATACATCTTATCTTTTCCACATGTTTCTTTTCTTACAATCAAAGAGCTTTCCAATTTCACTTCAAAAGTTGGATATCAAAGGGAAACATCTATCTGTTATCTTTTGGACATCCACTCAGAAAAGAAGGCATATATTTTAGTTATTCAGAGTTTGCAGAGTTGTTTTTACATCCAGAAACCACCATGTTGACTAAAATAGAGCAGCCTAGAATAGGTGAGGAAATAAATAAAATATTGCAGTTATCAGAACAAAGAAAAGTTGGTGACTGGTATTTATATGAGAAATTCACTGAAATCAGAGTTTTTGGTTCTAACTTGTTGCCTTACAAGTTACCCAAGCATCCATCGATGAGGATATTTTCCTTGGAGTCCATCAGGCAGATCCTAAATTATGATTCTATTAACTTCATGGCATCCAAAAAGAAGATCCAATTCAAACTTAAAAATCAAATTGGGCCATTCATATGTAATCACAGAGATGCAGAAAAGGAAGCAGCGAGTCAACTACTAGAATATAAATTAAAATAAAGTTTCCCATGGAATTATGATCCATAAGGGATCTTAAGTAAACTAAGGGTAAAATGTAAATTGACACCCTTTATCCATGAATCAAAACTGTAAGTAGAGAAGTTTGCTAATCAAATTGAGTATTAACAGAGAAATTTAACCAAAGGAATACTAGTCACACTTTGGAAATTGCCAAATAGCCAGAGACATCCACTAAGAGAATCAGATAAGAGGGAGCTTATACTGCAGAGACTACAACAGAAACAAAGTTTAAGATGATTTACAACAAGAGGCCAAAACTGGGTACAATAGCTAAAGGTAAAGTAACAATATATGTTGAAGAAATAGAGCCCTTGAATACCAACATTGAACAGCCAAAGACCAATGTAGCTAACATAGTTATCAGTGAACCAAATCAGAATTAAGAAAAACTGAATAATGAAGATACACAGATGATGGAAAGGCAACAAAGTATGGAGGCTTCTTCCTCACATTCAGCTGAGGAAAAATATTTGGATATTAAGGAGAAATATAAGCAGATCAAGTTGAAGAATGAGGAAATCAAAACTAAAATTTATTCTCAGTTCTTAAAGCAAAAGTCGGGTAATCAAAATAGATTCCTATTAGCATTTGATTATTCAACTGAAAAATGGATTATTTCAGTATTACAGCCCATGGTATCAGTGCCAAAGATAGTTGGTGACTATAAGAAATTTGATATGGAAGTAGCTATAGACAAAATCCATGAATTAGATCAAATTGAGTTTCATAGGAAAACCTCAGAGATGTTGTATTCCACAATCACAAAAAAATCTATGAGTTCTCATAAGCTTCAAAATACCATCTCTAATATGCAAGATCAAATGAAGATGGATAAAGCTTCATTATATGCAAAGGATCTAAGGATTAAAGCCTTAGAATATTTAGTATTGCAGGTAGTATATGATCCTACAAACATCAAAGCAGCAGAAGCATTAGTAAAGAAGAAAAATGAGGATATAGTTGTCTTGAGGAAACAACTCAAACTTCCTCAAAGTGAGCATCCTCAGAAAAAGGAAGTTTTTTAGGATCAAAAGGAAAAAGATGAAATGATGAGTTTAATACTTCAACTGACAGCTCAAATTAAGGAAATGGAAGTACAGATGGACCAACTTGTCCAAGAAAAGGAGATGGTAAAAGAACCAATGATACCTACAATCATCCCAGTCATCACTACGGCAGTGCCTTCAACTTTAGGAGAAAATTTGGCACCCAAAGAACCACTGGCCACTACAGTGCCAGTGAATTCTTCAACAACTTTAGCTACTGAATCCTCCACAACAACCTTGCAACCTATAGATGAAAGTCGTCAACTAGTGAAAGCAATGGAAGAGATGTCCTTGAAGACAAATGAATTTAACAAATTAACAAAGATGATTGAAAATATTGAGAAGGAAAACAAATCAACTCAGATAGATGCTAAAATACATGAGCAAAATGCCAACAGATTGAGTGAAGTGGTAAGAAGTTATCAAAAGAATTAACTGTCAAAGATCAGATATCATACATAAAAAATTACCTATGGAATAAGGTAATTGAAGCCATCCATGATGTATGGCCTTCAATTCAGATAATTTTTTAGCAGAGAGAGTTATTATTGGCAGCCCAAGAAGAAATCCAAAAGACACAAACTGATTTAGCTGATAAACTAGAACAACTGTAAGATTAATCAATTTCCTCAATAGCAAGAATAGACAAGAGTTGGAAGAACTAAAAATCAATGACAGGACAACAACTATCCTATAAATTAGTAAAGTTGCCACCAAAAGAAATTTGATGAGACAGCTTGAAGAGAAATGTGAAGGTATGAATACTGCTATAACCAGATTCATGGTTAAGTTCACCAATGTAAGACAAAAAGGACTCCCTGATATCATGGTTATTAATGATAACTTAATGCATCAAAATGATTATGACAAGAAGATAAGAGAATATTCCAAGGAGTAGGTGAATAAGCCAACAGGTCAAGGCATTCCCACAGGAAAAGTATTGCTGAAAAGTTTTGAATATTTGTTTTATTTGCAGTATGATATCAAGCACTTATTTTTCATCGAGCCCACATTTTCTAGGTATAATGAAGCTAGTGAGAATTTTAGGAAACTCAAAAATATCCAAATTCCTAAAAATGATGATTGGAAAACATTGACTAATTTGAAGAATGAAAGACAAGAAAATGAAAAAGAAAAAATATGTTTGTTGATTTCACTATCAAAACAAATTTTACAGTAGTAAAGCAGTTTGATTGAAGGTTAAAGAGTATATGAAACGAAAGAGTATCAGTAAGAAAGAGTATCAGTGAGAAATAGTATCAGTGAAGGCAGGTTAGATTCTAAAAAATATCTAAAGAGCCAGCAAAAAGGACACATAAGTAGCCAACAACTTCTTATCATAAAAAAATTTATATTTCTTTTGAATAAAATAGGATAGCTTGCTGATTTGTTAAGCAACTATCACTATTATTATTGTAAGATATTTTATTTTCCTAAGTTAATTCCTAGAAGTCATCTATGATATTTTGTAAAAACATTTGTATAAATACTTCACTCTTTTGAAGTATTTTTTGTGGAATAAAATTGCTAGATATTACTATAGATATTTTTTTGACTTGAAGGCTTTGGATTTCGATTTTGAGTAGCAGACTGGATGAACTATTTGGCATCATACTTCAGGATCCCTGTGATAAGCTATTTGGAGTGAAGTACTCTCTAAAAATTGTCATTGTTATCTTCTTTTGTTACATGCATACATCTGTGTTTTAATTCTAAATATGAATGTATAACTAGGAGTATTACTACAAGACATGTTAATAGCACCCTGTTTTTAACTAGTTATCATTTCTTTCTTTTCTTCTGATTTCTAGTGCAGGGAACCCTTAATTTCTCCCTCTCCCATTTGACCTCTATCTACTACTTCCATTTTCCAGATCAAAGGATCCTTAATTGCCCTTTATCCCGATCATACCATCTCAAAAACCAATTTTCCAAGATCTCCAAGGGTTATCTATCTTTCCCTGAAGACATTTGACCTTTTAGGCCTTGATCCTAGTTCTATTAGCTTGATTTAGACTCCATAGCCCAGTGGACAAGTAGATTTCCCTCTATTTATCCCTTCAAGTGAAATTTTCCCACCAAATCCAACAAAACCAAACCAAAATTGCACTTTCATAGCTAGCCTAATATTCATAAATTAAAACAAAGTTAAAGTTGAAAGAGAGAGCCCTCTCTGAACCCTAGTGCTGGAACAGGGTCTCCTAACAAGCTATGAAAATGGTCCATTTTTTAATATTTTTTATTAGATTTAGTCTAGCGCAGGGGTTTTGGGGTGGGTCAAAGCCTTGAACGCATTGTAATGGGTAAAAGGGTAAACCAGGGGTCCAAAAACCATGGTTTGTGGACCATAGGAAAGTCTAGGCTAGATTGTTATAAATAGAGAAGCATTTTGTTTTGTAAAGGACAGGAAATGATGAGTTATTGTTGCGATTTGTGGATTAAGCTATCTGTTTGGGTTTTAGGGAAAGGACTCCTACTGGCAGTGTGCGCAGAGATCCAAGTCCAGTTGTATGCGGACCCTGTTGTTGTGTGCATAGGTTGGGAATGGAATTGTAAGGAAGAATTGATGAATGAATGAATAAGAACAATTGATAGAAAATTGAATCTGTGAGTAATCTTGTGTGAATTATTGGTAATTGTTGTATTTTTCATTTTCTTACTTTAAGCTGTGAAGATCTGTGTAAGTGTGTTTCTTGATCTGGATCTATTCTGTTCTATTTATGTAATGTTTTGTTATTGTCATAAAAGCATATAATTATATTTCTAGCGCACGTGGATGCGAAAAAATACCTAATTAACCCTGCGCAGAACAAGGTAATCTAGGAATTACAAGGCTGAGCACAGCTCTACTTGCCTTACCCATCCTTTCTTAGGGTGCGGAAACTTGGTTCCAACACCCACCCATACTACTTCGGGTGAGACTTTGACCTGCGCAAGAAGGTCAATGCCGAAAAGGGCCAATAGTATAGGGGTTTGTTGGCAAACCTTGCACACCGAACCTGGGTCAGGACCCCTCAAGCCAACAAATGGTTCCGTTGCCAGGACCGGAAGAATTCTGAGACATGGATCAGGTAATGACAAGAGAATACTGGAAGCCTGAAATAAAGGAGATCGAATACTGGTTCGAAAGGAAAATCCAGGAGTTCACAGTAAAAGAAAATCGCAGTGAGAAGTTAACAGCGGAAAGGTGGAAAAATAGGTATATCCTTACAGAGAGCTACGAAATATTGTTTGTGACATTTGTGATTGAGCTCCAGGAGTGGCTGGCCAGACTTATAGAATTCTAGAAGTGCTGGAAGGATGAACGAGTCACTCAATGGACCCCAGAGCTAATCCAGTAGCTGGAAAATACTGATAATACTATCACGCGCACGGTAGCTCACTGGGTGGATAGTGTGCTAGGAGGGTTTGTGACAGAATTTTCCATTGATTAGTTTGTCTCATACTCCAAGGCTGAACGACGATTCTTTAAGGGGTTCTAGGGAAAATTTCTAAGGATGTTATCGTTGCTGATTAAGATATTACTATGTGAAAAGAGCATTCTATGTAGTCATACTAACTGAATGACCTCAGATCTAGACGGGAGCCCGACACGCAGTGGTAAATACTATCGGACCAACCTTGATGGAGGGAGATCCACCTATAATCTGTTGCAAGAACCAGCTGCGCAAGGTCCCCCAGCTACACCACCACCTAGGCTACAAAAAGGTAAGAATTCACCCATACCACCAACCCCCCTAGATAGTGATATGGCTATGCACCTGAAACTACCTACCTTCAAGGGGGTAGGAGATGAGGATATGGACCAGTTTTGGTTCATGGCAGACCCCATTTGGACTATGCAGAATGTGGCGAGTGACACGGTAAACAGGGCGTAGCTGTCGTTAGCGTTTGAGGACAAGGCCCTGGACTGGTATATGTGATACATTGCCCATAATGGGAGCACATCCATTCAAGATATCAAAGATGCTCTGAAGAAACAATTCCGAAAGCCGAATTCTTATTCCCAACTAGTAGCAGAAGTAAAAGACTTCAAAAAAGGTGCGTCTGAGTTAGTATGGGAGGTTGATCAGTGCTTGAAGAAGGCAATCAGGGAAGGAGGATTCGAGTAGGATGATAGACAGGATACGGAATGATTCATCGCTATGTTGTTACCTCACCTGCGCACACCAATGAGTCATCAGACCTTTGAGTCGCAGGAGAAAGCTATTGAAATTGCTATAAAACTAGAAGCTGCCCCCCAAGAGGATACATCGGTAGGGGTACAAAAATTTCAGGAACATCTTGGGGCTATGCACATGGAAATATAGAACCTGCGAAAGGAGCGAGGAAAGGACGGTTGTGCAGATATTTCGTGCATACGATGTAGGTTGTCTGGCCATGCAAAGGATCAGTGCCCTCTACCAACAAATTACATGCAAGTGGGAGGACCTAGTCTAGTATGCCCAGGAGGAAGTAGGGAACCTATTCTGTCATGACCAGGGTCAAGCGGACCTACATTGTGGTGTGATGACTGTCGGGTAGTAGGACTTCATAATACAAACCATTGCCCTCAGCTAGGTGCGTATGTCCCAGAACTAAAGCAACAATGGTGCAGATTTTGCCGATCAGTGGGACACGATGAGCAGAACTGTCGTACTTATGACTTAATGATGGATCGTGGGAACTTATATAGGGTAAAATTAGACCCTACGTCACCAAGAATTTCTACGCACTTTGGAGGATCACCATCCAGAGGCAGAGGAGGTTGGGGAGGAAGCGCACAGCGAGGACGTGGGCAGCTAATCTGTTATAACTGTGGGGAAATAGGACACTTTGCTAGAGAATGCCCAAATCCCACCAGGCCATCGTGCAAGTATTTTAGGTAGTTGGACCATGTGGTGGACGATTTCCCAATTTTAATAACCAAGATGCAAGAAAAATAGCCCACCCCTACGCAGAATGTACAAAGAGTTAAAACCGAGCTAAGGAATATGAATCCAAGTATAAAATTCATGACGTGCAGCGGGATGGTCACCCAGGGAGCAAAGGAGGAGCTTGCCCCTTAGGAAGGAGGGAATTTCAAGGAACAAGCACGACTAGCAGGCCCCGCACAGCAGCCAACACACCTCCAGATAGAAGAAGGAGTGGAGCCCTTTTTGGAGGCATGTCTGAAGTTGCTACGAAACCCGCAGGCCGGAGGAAATCTCGAGGCACTACTAAATACCTACATAGCTCGGCCCAGTCTGATCCTCGAGACCAAGGATGTACACAAACTATACATCTATAAGAACACACCGAAAGATAAATGTGGTCGAATGCACAGATCAGTGACTATGAGATGGATCAGGTCATCTTAGATCTTGGATTGGATGCGAATGTATTGCCAAAGTAGACATGGAAACATATGAAAGAGCCTAAATTAGAGTGGTCCACCATCCAACTGCAAATGGAAAATCAACAAAAAATCATCCCTCTAGGTAGCCTACCAAAAGTCGTTGTTGACATCGCAGGGGTAAGGGTCATAGTTGAATTTGAAGTAATAGAAATTGTGGAAGATGCGGATCCCTACCCTGCACTCCTCGGACTAGACTGGGCAATAGACATGGGGGGTGTCATCAATCTCAAGAAGCGCAACATGGTGTTTGAAAGCAAAGGTACGCACGTCATAGTGCCACTTGATCCAGCAGAAGGCGAACAGTATACAGAGCCAACCTATGAGGAGGAGGAAATAGATCACATTTATAAATTAACTATGTAGGATGAAGATCGAGTTAACCCCACGGATGAAGGAGTGCTCTGCTAGGAAAAGGATAGTGAATGTTTTTCCGACTCTGATGAGGAGCTGGAAAATTGGCAAGGTCGATTGCACGAGGTTTCAGCACTACGATGTATTCAGACCACCAGGAATTTCCATCGCATCTCTCCCAAGGAAAGATACCTACCTTTCCATGAGGACGCAGGTGATAGTCAGAAGACTGTTGAACCTAAAATTCCCATGGAACACAGGCTAGGAGCACTGCCACTAACACTGCACAGAGCACCTATGCAAGGGCCGGTATTCTTCACTCAGGAGAAGTATTGGAGTAGGGTGATCTTGTGCTTAGGGATGCCAGTTTCCAGATGGGTTCTGAGGTTAGTAGACCTACGCAGATACTTGCTAACATACAACGCTCAAGGGTACGATTGAACCCTGCCCGGACAGGCTCACCTGGGTACCGCTTACCTAGGCGTGCGTTCGATTACGGACTTGCCTGAACCCACGTACAATTGGGAGAATTTGTGAACGCCTCAAGTAACAGATGGCACAAGGACGCGTGATGCATCCCTATCATACAGGGACGTCACGACCAAGGGCGAAGCACATGGATCGAGAAGATTGGTGGCCAACTTGCAGTTCTGGTACCTGAACCATGTCATGAAACACCTAGCATCGACCTTAATTCAGGGTACGCGAACAACACGCGGGCGTCATCTGTGGTCTGAGGTTTCATGGAAGAGACCTCAGGCATGAATGACGACCGTCAGCACATCCCAAATTAATAAGAAAGGAACCTTACAAGTACGCAAAATAGGCGGCAGATCCTCAATGCAACCATTTATGGTAAGATTGATCTGAATGATCAAAGGTAAGTTTCATGAATGGGCTAATCCACCATTAAATATCTTTGTACGGTGTGTAGTTGGCTGGATGACTTCGCACCAGGCTATTTATCTGCTCTACAACATGCTCCTGCTATCTGCTTACTGGTTTTCTGAGATTGTTAACATTCTCTGGGACGCCCGTTTTCTTGTTGCTAAGATGGACCCTAACCCGCCGAATGATCTGTTCGGGGGCTACTCAATACCAGTAGACATCATCTTGAGAGGGCCTGGAAATTTTGAGTGTAGTCAAAGGATTGAGTGTTTGCTTCCTGCAGAAATAATTTCCTGCGAACCACGCATAGAGAGGCACCAGTACTGTGCAATAGGAATAACCGACCTTCTCACTCCAGGGACAACTATGGAACCCAGCCAGATGGCCTAGGAAGATATAGCAGAGGAATTTATGCTAGTACTGCAGCCCCCCGCCCACAGCATCACAGTCAGGGCACAACTGGTTCTACGCCAAGAAGGAATGTTGAGATATAGGGACATTTTGCGACTTCTCCGCAACTCCAGAGTACTGCCCAACAGAAGCAATGTGTGTTCACTTCCCCGCACTGCCCTGTTTAACATTCATGATCCAACCACTAGGGACATCCACATCGATTTGGCTTAGCTATCTCACACAATGCTACAGGGACTATACGCCAGCATGTTGCAAGAGGTTCGCCACCGTGACAGGACTACTTAATAGCAGTATGACATACCTCTAGAAGTACGGGCCCAACAGGTTACAATGGTCACAGACACAACGCATATTATTCAGGAGCAGCTGACGTAGTGCACACAAATGGTTGAAACAGCTACACAACTATGGACGACAGTCCAACACCATTCTATGCTTCAATATATCTAGAAAAAATTACGGTAGGTGGAAGCTGCTCTGGATCAAGTCAAAGCTTCCTCACTCTCCAATGACTCTGCGCAGCATCTAGCCATCATGGACAATATTGAGAACCTTTGCCACACCAGTCATGTCATCCGAAAATGGTTGAAACTTGGGCCAACACCGCACTCCAGCTTGCCCAAGATGCTTAGTCTGCCATTGTGCGCCTTCACTGTCTGTTAGAATGGGTTACCGTGGCTCTAGACGGCCCTGCCTCCCTGACACTTGTCAACATTGCGCAACAAGCTATGGCCCAGATTCAGGAAGTGCTCCCTCTGCTTGTCCGTGCTCTGGCTACCTTGCGCGTGCAAATAGAAGCTGCACCACTGCAGTGACTTGGGACGAGTCACAAGATTGTGTTGGGGGACTGTTGGAACAGGGTCTCATAACAAGCTGCGAAACTGGTCCATTTTTTAATATTTTTTATTAGATTTAGTCTAGCGCAGGGGTTTTGGGGTGGGTCAAAGCCCCGAACACATTGTAATGGGTAAAAGAGTAAACCAGGGGTCTAAAAACCATGGTTTTCGGACCATAGGAAAGTCTAGGCTAGATTGTTATAAATATAGAAGCATTTTGTATCGTAAAGGATAGGAAATGATGAGCTATTGATGCAATTTGTGGTTTAAGCTATCTGTTTGGGTTTTGGGGAAAGGACTCCTGCTGGCTGTGTGCATCCAGTTGTGTGCGGACCCCGCTATTGTGTGCGCAGGTTGGGAAGGGAATTGTAAGGAAGAATTGATGAATGAATGAATAAGAACGATTGGTAGAAAATTGAATCTGTGAGTAATCTTGTGCAAATTATTGGTAATTGTTTTATTGTGCATTTTCTGTCTTTAAGCTGTGAAGATCTGTGTAAGTGTGTTTCTGGATTTGGATCTATTCTGTTATGTTTATGTAATGCTGTGTTATTTTCATAAAAGCATATAATTATAGATCTAACACAAGTGGATGCGAACAAAGACCTAATTAACCCTGTGCAGAACAAGGTAATCTCGGAATTATAGGGCTGAGCACAGCTCTGCTTGCCTTACCCATCTTTTCTTAGGGTGCGGAAACCTGGTTCCAACACCCACCCATACTACTTCGGGTGAAACTTTGACCTGCGTAACTAGGTCACTGCCGAAAGGGCCAATAGTATAGGGGTTTGTTGGCAAACCTTTCACACCGAACCTGGGTCAAGACCCCTCAAGCCAACACCTAGGAAGGCTAGATCCTAGAGTTGGAAGTGGGTTTGTGGTTACCTCTAGTATTCTTTGACTAAAAACCAAAATCCCACAACTTAAGAATTTACTAGAGTAATAACACATGCAACCCAAACAAAGGAGGAATCCAAAGAACCTCCTAAATCTACTACACGGGGAAATTTTAAATAGGTTGTATATGTTCAACAATTGGAGAAGCCCAAGATGGAGTCTAGAAGGCCTACAACTAGAGAATCAAAATTTAATCAAGTTTGGGTGCAACAGATGAAACAAATAGCTCAGTCATCAGACAAAGCTGATTTTGACTAATGGAGAGAGTATGACAGGTATTTGGAAGAGCTTGAGGAATGTCAAATACAAGTGATGGAAATAACCGAGGATAATGAAGACTTCAAGAAATATATTAACAATTTTCTCGTGAATGTTGACAAAGAAATAATTGAAGCCTCCAAGGCACTTGAAAAAGAAAATGTTTTTCTCAAATGAGCTCTCCATGCAAGGAGGCAAGTAAACAATTTGTATGTCAGGAACTTAGTCTTGAGGAGAAGGTTGAGGTATATGAAAAAAAACTTGGAAAAATGTTGGAGGTTGGTGAATAAGAACACACAAGCAGCTAGAGTCCCTCCACCTGATAATGTACTTAGGCCAAGGTCTAAACCACAACCAGAGTCAAGGTCACCTCAACCAACATTGATTAAATATTATGATAATCCATCCAAAATCACTAAGACCAAGGCATCTCCCAACAAGCTTTCAACCAATAAAAGGAAGAGGAGGTAATGGCTTACTTGCTGTTTTTTCAAAATTTGATGATTGCTAGAAACTTTCAGCGTTGCGTAGCAGAACCCATTCAGTTTTTTTTTAAGGTTGTATGTATCACTTTTTTTAATTTTGATGGTTTCCTTGGTAGCCTTAAATATTGATTCCATAGCTCGGTCATCTTGTGAATTTTGAGGTTAGAAAGGAGGTGTAAACAGGAATTTGAAATCTTACTAAGCAGGCGTTATGAAACACTATGCACATGTTGCACACAGTTTTGTATGTTGTTTCAAGGTTGTCACATGTCATGGGGAAAATGGAGGAGTGTGTTGATGTTTTGTAAGTCCACTCAATTCCTAGTCACCGATTTTTTAGTAAATTTAATGTCTTAAATTTCCTGCATTAATTATCAACCGAGGTTTGTAAACTGATGAAGTGTGGTGCACTGTGTGTGCTTAGTTAACCTACATCTTACTTCGTTGTTTTGTATTTTATGTTGTTTTGGGGGGTTTTTTTTCTTTGATGTCTAAGAATGTTTAGTCTAAAACTATGAAAAGATTTAAATGAATCTAATGAATTTTAAGAAGGAAGAAAATGAAGTGTTCTTAAGTTAATCTAATTTTCATAAAAATAAACCAAACATTGTTGGCTAGTTAGGACCTAATTTTGAAAATAGAGCATCTATATTATCTTATCATTAGTCCTATTCCATGGATCTAATTCTAAAAACTAAGATTGAAATTGCAGTGTTTGTCTTAAGTAAAAGCATAAAATGAAAGCAACTAATGTACTTCTGGTTACTCCAGCATTCAATTATGAAGTATGACCTTCTTGAGATTATGTGTAAGCAACTGTCTGTACTTTAGCTTCTAATGTCCTAGAATAGTAAGCAAAAGATGCAAAGAAAAACTTCTAATGTATATTTAGCTACTCCAACATTCAATTAT
The DNA here is from genome assembly GCA_034641835.2 of Pinus albicaulis. Taxonomy (NCBI): domain Eukaryota; kingdom Viridiplantae; phylum Streptophyta; class Pinopsida; order Pinales; family Pinaceae; genus Pinus; species Pinus albicaulis. The sequence goes on along the minus strand of CM076581.1, from coordinate 1,419,209,944 downwards.
GAAGTGTGATCTTCTTGAGATGGTGTTAAGTAACCAATTATACCTAATTATCTAGAAAACTAAGTATGCAGAAGGTAACTCAGTAATTGCATTCATTAATCATTCAATCATTCAATCTTTAAAATATGAGTAAATAAATCTCCTTGGAACAACCTTTAGAAATATCAATGATGCAATGAAGTAAGGATTTGAAAGAAAAATGTGAAAACATGTAAAACAACTAATGTATATCTGACTTTCTCAAACATTCAATGTGACGTATTACCCTCTTGAGGTGCTGTGTAAGAAGTCAATTATGCCTTAGTTCCTAATTTCCTAGAAAGCAAATAACAATGTGTAAAGTAAATTCAATCAATGTATGAATTGGATATTTAACCATTTAGTTTAGGATCATAATCTTGAAATGGATTTTGAAAACCTCCATTGACGCAATTAATTGACAATTCTGTTCTAATAAAATGAATGTGAAACAGTAAGAAAACTAAGAAATAGTGTATTCTTATTACTTCAATATTAATCTGATTTGAAAACAGAGTTATCTATCTTCACGAAATATTTTAGAAGAAAAAGGCTGCACAATTGTGATCTAATGTTATGCTAAAAACTAGAATGAAAAATCAACCTAATTAGAAAACATATTTGCTAAAAACAGAGTAATGGAAATTGAACTAAAAACAACAAATGAAAAACCTCCTCCAGTGCAGGGGCCCTCTGCAACTGATTTAGTTGAACTACTAGCTGGTTAAGGATGCACTTAAATAGTCATTGGCAACATGAACTTTGTATTATGATAAAATGAAGTCTGAATACAGAGTATCAGCAAAAAGCTTAAACTTAACACTTAATTTTCGAATTGTCTTCTCGGTTCTATACAACCAATATTTAAAGGAAAATAACATAACTGTTTGTGAGATAAACTTGTTATAGGTGGCTAATTCAAATTAGAATTGCAATAGGACTATTAGACTCTTGATTTGCTACGATAGAGAAAATCAAGAGTCCTGCTACTTTCGGATAACGTACTTTGACCACACCTTTGACCATGATTTTAGGCATGCTTTTCTGTCGATCTTGACCGAGTTAATAAGATAGAATCCATGTGGAGATGATTCTAGAAATTCCCATGTGGCCCAATTCTTCATTTGACACCTGGAACCTGCCAGACCATGAGAGTAGCTATGGAATCCACAGTTAGTTTCATAATAGGCTGCATTCTGTAGCTAAATTGAAAAAATCTATTCAAATAGCAAGAACATGAAAATATAATATGCCAATCATTTTAATGCATTACTTAAGACAAAACCTAGCATTTATCATTGATTGGGGTCTGTGATAAAGCTATCGAGGAGAGGGAAATTATGAGGTTCAACATACCCCCACTACAAAATCATTGCACGTCCTCATGCAATTTTCCAAAAATGTGAGTTCTTCTTTCTTACTGCATTTGCTTAGACACTTCTACTAGCACATCCAATTTCCTTCTTTTTTTTTTCTTCTTTGAAGTGAATGTCATCATGGGCATTCTCATAAGAAGCTTTTACTTGAGGTTAATGAATGCTTTGTGTAGTAACTTATTATTTATTTTCAACTGTTTTTCTTATACCACAGTCCTAGATGCAGAATGGTATTGTCATAAATTACCTTGTCCAACTTGTTTTGTTGCTTCAAAGTCTCATTCTCCTATTTGATATGTTCGTTCAATATCTCTAGTTCATAAATATCCTATTTGAGAGCATCAGCTAGAGGTTCTTGTGGATTGACAGAAGGTTTTGGGTTCATTGATGCATTTATCTTCTCTAGTGATTTTACATAATCATATATTTGTTATTAAACTGGGTCTATGCCTAGACATATTCTGCTAGGGCTACCTTCAAAATGATGAATAGGAGAATTTTGAGGACTGTGTGCAGGAGAAATGTTAACAGGAGATGGTATTAGGATTTCATCATCTAAATTTATAATCTTTATTCCTTTTGATAATGTTATCTTCATAGAACCCCAGAGTCTAGACCTCCTTCTCAGTTTTGGAGGACTTGCATTCTCCTCATTTGTAACCTTACTCCTCTTTCTTATCTTACCTCTTGTCTTAATTTGCTTTTGATTTCCGTCATCTCTTCAGAGATTAGCTTTTCATCATTCTTCTGTAATGAAGGTTTAGGTCTGTTTTCAACATTTATATCAGTGTTTTTTCTTCTGCTTCTTCTGACATTCTCTTCTTTAGGTGCTCTGGTGCTTCTTGAAAATCATTTCTAGTAAGGAAATCCTCCCAGGTATCTCCTATGATTTTTAAATGAAAATCCAACAATATATTTACCAACCCATGATGATGCATGGTATCTATGAACTATATTCGCTTTTGCACATTTGAGGCCATCCTTTTTAAACTATTTAACAGAAAGAAAGGAAGATTGATTTCACCATTTTCTAAGAAATTCATCGGTAAACGGATATGGTAGACATACATGCAACCAAACCTTCCTTCACAAGTGATAAATTTATGTAAAACCAAGAGCATGTTCCTCCATTTACTTTTAAGAGCTAAACTGGTTATATTTTTTATAAAAACAGAGACATTCATACCTAAGTTTTTGAGTATTACTTTCCATGCTTCACTGTCAAACTTCTTGTTTTTGAATCATATTTCACCATGCCTTGGAATTTTTGTAGCCTCATCCATGAATGACTCAATCACTGCAAATTTGATATCTCCAATTTCTACTTTTGTGCCATCGAAAGACCAAGCAAAGGATTTTGTAATCTCGTTATGAAAACCATCAAATTTCTTGATGAATTTAAGTCATCCATCTTTCTGCAATAGTTCTTTGATCTATGGGTATCCTTCCATGTACTTTTCTCCCACCGGTTCTAATCTGACAATTAGCTCCATGCCTTCTACTATGCAGAGTTCTCAACCTTCAGAATTACCCTTCTATTTTATGAAATGAAATGGCTGTGGATATGATGAAAGGTATTGAGGGTTTGTAGGGATAATTAGGTGGTATGGGTTTTGAAGAAACGTATACGGGTATGTCACTTCATAGGTCATAACCGTTAATCATCAATAAGGGAGTTAATTAAGGACCATTATGTGAATTAATGCGGAGGATATGGCTGATATGTGGTATAATGGAGATTTCAATCAAATCAAATGATTATTTATTAAGGAAACAAATAGTTAATTTTATTTTTGAGGATATATTTATTTGTTTTGGTGTTCCAAGAGAAAATCTTTACTGCTCCATTATCAAAGAATTTTTCAATCTCACATGGCCCAAGCCAATGAGTCTGAAACTTTCCTTGAAAATATTTGAATTTTGAATTGAACAAAAGTGCCCAATCCCCTGTTTGAAACTTCTTCTCCTTGATATACTTATTATGCCATTTAGCCCTTTGCTGCTAGACTATACTGGTTCTTTGAATTGCATTTTTCCTGATTTCATCTAGCTCATTGAGTTTCTCTAATCTATGTTTCTGTGCTTATGATAAATCAAGTCCCAATTGGACTACCATCTTGAAGGTTCGAATCTAAAAGTCTATAGGGAACAGGACTTGCTTCCCATAAACAAGTTCATAAGTAGTATGTCCTGTTGTGTTCCTCCATGTAGTTTTGTAGGCCCATAAGGCTTTAGGAAGCCTTTCTGCCCAATCTCTTCTGTGTATATGTAAAATCTTAGTGAGAATTCCTTCAGTCACTTTATTGGTAGATTCAACTTGACCATTTTCCTCTGGATGATAAGGAGTAAACTTTTTGTGCTTGATCTTGTAATATTCCATGAGCCTTTTCAACACTTTAGATGTAAAATGTGATCCCTGATCTGTCAAAATTTCTCTTGGAACACCAAAACAAGTAAATATATCCTCAAAAATAAAATTAACTAAATATCTTTCATTAGAAAAAGGTAATGCTTTACCTCTACCCATTTAGTGACATAATCAATGCATACCAATATATACTTATTTTGTTTAGATGGAGGATTAATAGATCCAACAAAATCCAAGGCCCATTTTTCAAAAGGTTCTATGAATACCTGAGGTTGTAATGGCATTTCATTTGATGGAGCAGGTTTCCCTACCCTTTGGTAGTTGTCACACCTTTTGACATATTATTTGGCATCTCTAAAGATGGATGGCCAATAATATCCTAAATGAAAGATTTTATAGCCTGTCCTTTTTTAGCAAAGTGTCCACCACAAGGTTCATCATGACAAGCTTTAAGAATTTCAAGCATTTCATCTTCTCAAACACATCTTCTGATAATGAGATTTGGACCTGTCTTATACAACTCATTAGTAATCGATGAGTATATTGCACTTAATTGAATGTTTTTTCTTTTCTCTTTAGAAAGAAAATGTGAAGGTGATTTTCCTGTAACTAAGTAATTGGAAATTTTTTCAAACCAAGGAGTCTGAGTAGTTATTGAAAAAATATATTCATCACGAAATTTATCTTCAACTGGAGTGTCATCTATGATATTTTGAATTCTAGACAAGAAATCAACAACTATGTTTTGTTTTCCAGGTCAGTCTAGAACAGTAATGTTGAATTCTTACAGGAGTACTAACCATCTTGTAACTCTTCCATTAGTAATATATTTATTCATTAAGTATCTAATTGCAGAGTGATCTGTTTGAACAAAGGTTTCATAGTCTATTATATAATGTCTGAATTTGTTGATAACATGCACAACAACTAAGAATTCCTTTTCAGTTACAGTGTAATTTAACTCTGTGGGAGTCAATTTTTTGCTTTTGTAATAGATGGCATAGGGGATCAAATCTTTTTTTCCTAATATAGCTCCTAGATTTGTATCTGAAGCATCTATTGAAATGTGAAAAGGTAGTTTCCAGTTTGGACATCTTACGATGGGTGCTTCAGAAATTTTTTCTTTTAAAGTCTCAAATGCTAACTAGGAATCAATATTCCAACGAAATTCACAATCTTTGGTGAGTAGTTTGAAGAGTGGGGATGTTATTTTGGTGAAAATTTCTATAAATATTCTATAATATCCTATGAATCCTAGAAAACTTCTAAAATCCTTTTGACAACTTGGAATTGATAGTTTGGAGATGACTTCAGCTTTAGATTTATCAAATTTGATTCCATCTCCTGAAATGTGATGTCCTAAAACAATCCCTTATGTAAAAATCATGTAACATATTTCATGGATTATTGAAAGGTTTGCTTCCTTACATCTTTTAAGAACCTTTTCCAAATTTTATAAAGCTTATTCAAATGTATTACCATAAATTGTAAAGTCATCCATATACACCTCTACACAATCATGTATTAGATCATAAAAAATTCCTTGTACAACCCTTTGGAATGTTGCAGGTGCATTGCATAATCCAAAAGGAAGTACTCAGAAGGCATAAGTCCCCCATGGAGAGGTGAATGTGGTCTTATCTTGATCTTCAAGTGCTACTTGAATTTGATTGTAACCACTAAAACCATCCATGAATGAGAAATAATTTTTACCTGCTAATGTATCCAACACTTGATGTATAAAGGGTAAAGGAAAATGATCTTTTAGGGTAGCTTTATTCAACTCTCTATAATAAATGCAACTCTCCATTTACCATTCTTTTTAGGCACAATCACTAATGGGGAAACCCACTGACTGTCTGAAATTAGGTAAATGAAGTTTACATCTAGCAAATTTTGCAACTCCTCTTTCACAATTTCCCTAAGATTTGGATTCATCCTTCTTTGAGGTTGTCTAGTAGGTTTACAATTTTCCTCAATGTATATTTGATGTATACAAGTCTTAGGACTAATTACTTTCATGTTAGTGTATTCCCGTGCATATGCAGAAGAATGTTGTTGCAAGGTTTTGATTAGCTTTTCCTGTTGTAATTTTTCCAAGTTATTGTTTATGTTCAAGGTTTTAAATGGAAAGATTTCAACTGTAGATCCACCAAATTCTTCCATAGAATAAAGAGACATCTGCCTAGATGAAAAATATTCAATATTGGATTTTTCTTGAAATTGATCATGTTCATATTCTGGAGATGATTCAAAATTTTCCATTGAATTTAAGATTTGACTATCTTCACTAATGGTTGAAATAGTAAAGAGAGGTTGCATATCATTTTCATCATCAATCCATTCTTTGTCATCTATCTTTGTGATTGTTCTTGTTGGAAAATATAGAGTGAATTTCTTAGTTGAGTTACCATAAAAAATATACATATCACCAGATCTACAGCTAATGATAGCATCAGTTGTAGCCAACCAAGGTCTTCCTAATATAAGTGGATGTCCTCCTAAATTGTTCTTAGGGGTTAATATCATAAAATCAACAGGCTACTCCCAAGAATGTAAGGAAAATGAAATATCTTCTAACACACCATCTGGCTTGATTACAGATATATCTGCTAATTGCAGTAATGTAGTTGTATAAAGAATATTAGTAAGCTTGAGCTATTCCATGGTTTTTTTGCTCATGATGTTTATTGCTACTCCTAAATCAGTCAATGTATTTGGAATTTCAACTCCATTAATATGTGTTTTTACAACTAGACTTCCTGAATCTAAATATTTTTGTATGGCAATTTTTCCCATCATTATGTCTATTATTTTTCGTACAAGCTGAATTCTTTTTATTTCTTTTGTTTTTCTTCATGGTTTATTCATACTCAAATCCTTTATTTTTTTAGCTAGAATTGGAATTTCCTTGATGGCTTGTGACAAAGGGATCTTGATACAAACATTTTTCAATTCACGTAGAAAATCATAATTAGGCAACATAATATGTTTTTCTACCCCTCTATCAACTTGTAATCTTTTGGTAAAAGGAGGTGTAGAAGTAGATCCTGATGGTTTCTCTATGATAGAGTTGATTTTATTGCTTCTTTTTGTTTTTGTTTTTCAAAATTTTGGTTTTGAAGAGATGTTTCCTCTTCAAAACTTTTATTGGGCTGTAGAGAATCTTCCTTAGAATTGTCTTGTTCTTGAATGACTACAGAAGGCTTTTTCTTTTCTAATATCCTACCAAATCTAAGTTGGACATCATTAAGATCTAGAGGAGTAACCATGTAGGTTGGAAATTGTTGTCCTTCTATCATATATGTATTCTCAGGATTTTTATTGTTGGGGTTTGGTAATGGTTGGGAAGGTATCTGATTTGGTCTTTGAGGGAATGGTAGTGAGAGTTGTGGATTTTGGTTTTGGTTTTGGTTTTGGAGTTGGGATTGTTGATTTTTCTGAGGAATTTGTTACGAAGGATAGTTTGGATATGATGGAGGATATTGATAGTATTGAGAGAATCTTCCATAGGGATTTTTCATTCCTTGAGCCCAAGGTTGAGATTGAGATTGAGGCCAAGGTTGCTGCCAAGAATTCTAGTTTAGTGGAAGTTGAGTATACATTTGGTTATTAAAACCTTGAGTTTGTGGCCCTTGCCATTGTCTTCTAGAGACAAAGCAAAGATATTTTGTTCAATTTGAAGTTGTTTCTTCTTGAAAAACAACCTTAAGACCAGGAATTGAAGGAAAAATCTTAGTCTCATGACATTTTGAACAAATCATATAGGTATCTATGAATTCTGCGTCAAGCAGAAATTCTCTTAAAGCATGCTTCTTTCTGCATTTGGGACAGAAAATAACTAAAGCATCAGTCTCAACTTTCTGCTTGTTTTGTAACTTAAGGGTGTCTATCTGTTCAGTAAGACTCCCTAAAATGTCTATTTTAAATTTATCATGAATGTTTCCAATTTCTGCCTACTCAATGTTCCAGTTGCAGATCTATTTACCCTAGCAAGAGAAGGATCTCTAGGACCTTTCCCAGTTTTTTATTTTCCTCTTGAGAGATGAATACATAATTCCCCAATATCAGGTAATGGAAGTTGAGATATGCCCCCCTTCCCCATCATGTTAAGGATGTCTATCCACTCATATCTAATGGCTTTCAAAAAAATAGCTTTTAAAGTGTCTTGATCTAAATTATCCATTTTTGCTTTTTTTATGTTATAGTTGAATATTTCAATTAAATCCTCCAAATTTCCATCCCCTCTTTGCATCGTTTTAAACATTTCATCCTTGTGATTGATAAGTATGCAATAATCCAAATATATTTCTAAAAATTCTCTCTTCATATCATTCCATGTTCTGATAGACCGAGTGATTAGACTCATGAACCATTTTAGAGCTACTCATTTCAATGTTGAAGGAAACAATTTGAGTTTTTGAGAGTCTTGTAAATAATCATAAGTTCTGCACAAGACTTCAAATTCAAACAAAAAGGTTTCAGGGTATTCACTTTTCAATCCATGAAATTTTGGGAGGACAGAAGGTGAGATATTTTTCATTGTGCCATTTGTATCTTCATCAACTATAGGGAATCCAAAAGAACTCTCAATTACACTATTTCTCCAGCCTCCTTCTAAATTTCCTCTACCTCTTCCTCTATCTCCTCCTCTACCTCTACCTCTATCTCCTCCTCCAAATATTACATTTACTCATTTAGAATTTCTCCTTCTCCTTACCCTTATTCTCCTCTTCATGCCATTATAGAACCTTCAAAGTTGATAAGAGTCAACTTGTAAGGTGAACTGCTCTTCCTCTGGTTCTTCTATCAATGGTATGTTGAAGAAAGGTTCTTCCTCTTCCTCTCCACTAGGAATTTCTAACTCTTCAGCTAAAATGTGTTCTCCTGTAGAGGTGAAAATTTTTACTCCTTATGTTGGAGACCTAGGATCTTCTTCTCCTAAGACTGGATTAGTAGATGAAGTAGGGGATCCTCCTAATTGGATTTCTGACCTTGGAACTTCAGGAAGTCTATGGCTAGTGAAATATGGAATATAAGTTCGAGATGGATGTGTATCACTTCTTAGTATTGGTGGAGTGAGTGGTGTTGTAGGGATTAAACTGATTCCTCTAGTTATGAATATGCCCCTAGAGTCTCTTTCTCTATGCATATGATTTTTTTAGATGTAAGAAATGAGGTTACCTAATTAAACTTTCCCAGAAATGACGCCAAAATGTTTAGTCAATTTAATGTCTTAAATTGCTTGCATTAATTATCAATTGAGCTTTGTAAACTGATGAAGTGTGGAGCAATGTATGTGCTTAGTTAACCTGCTTCTTACTTCGTTTTTCTCTATTTTATGTTGTTTTGGGGGGTTTTTGTTCTTTGATGTCTAAGAATTTTTAATCTAAAACTATGAAAATATTTAAATGAATCTAATGAATTTTAAGAAGGAAGAAAAGGAAGTGTTCGTAAGTTAATCTAATTTTCATAAAATTAAACCAAAAACTATTGGCTAGTTAATACCTAATTTGGAAAATAGAGCATCTATCTTATCTTATCATTAGTCCTATTCCATGGATCTAATTCTAAAAACTAATATTGAAATTACAGTGCTTGTCTTAAGTAAAAGCAGAAAATGAAAACAACTAATGTACTTCTAGTTACTCCAGACTTCAATGACGAAGTATGACCTTCTTGAGATGATGTGTAAGCAGTTGTTTGTACTTTAGCTTCTAATGTCCTAGAACAGTAAGCAAAGGATGCAAAGGAAAACATCTAATGTATATTTAGCTACTTCAACATTCAATTATGAAGTGTGATCTTCTTGAGATGGTGTTAAGTAACCAATTATACCTAATGATCTAGAAAACTAAGTAAAGTATGTAGAAGGTAACTGAGTAATTGCATTAATTAATCATTCAATATTTAAAATATGAGTAAATCAATCTCCTTGGAACGACCTTTAGAAATATCAATGATCCAATTAAGTGAAGATCTGAAAGAAAAATGTGAAAACATGTAAAACAACTAATATATATTTGACTTTCTCCAACATTCAATGTGAAGTATTACCTTCTTGAGGTGCTGTGTAAAAAGTCAATTATGCCTTAGTTCCTAATTTCTTAGAAAGAAAATAACAATGTGTAGAGTAAATTGAATCATTTTATCAATTAGATATTTAACCATTTAGTTTGGGATCATCATCTTGAAATGGCTTTTGAAAACATCCATTGATGTAGTTAATTGACAATTATTTTCTAAGAAAATGAATGACAAAACAGTAAGAAAACTAGGCAATTGTGTATTCTTATTACTTCAATCTTAATTCGATTTGAAAACAGAGTTATCTATCTTCAAAAAATATTTTAGAAGAACAAGGATGCACAATTGTGATTTAATGTTATGCTAAAAACTAGAATGAAACATTAACCTAATTAGAAAACAGATTTTCTAAAAACAGAGTAATGGAAATTGAACTAAAAACAACAAATGAAAAACCTCCTCCAGTGCAGGGGCCCTCTGCAACTGATTTGGCTGAACTGATCGTTGGTTAAGGATGCACTTAAATATTCATTGGCAACATGAAATTTGTATTATGATAAAATGAATTCTGAATACAGAGTATCAGCAAAAATATTAAACTTAACACTTAATTTCTGAACTGTCTTCTCAGTTATATACAACCGGTATTTAAAGGAAAATAACATAAATTTTTGTGAGATAAACTTGCTACAAGTGGATAATTCGAATTATAATTGCAATAGGACTGTTAGAATATTGATTTGCTACGATAGAGAAAATCAAGAGTCTTGCTTCTTTCGGATAATGTACTTTGACCACACCTTTGACCATGATCTTAGGCCTGATTTTCTGTTGATCTTGACCGAGTGAATAGGATAGAATCCATGTGGAGATGATTCTAGAAATGCCCATGTGGCCCAATTCTTCATTTGACACCTAGAACCTGCCAAACCATGAGAGTAGCTACGGAATCCACAGTTAGCTGTAGAATAGTTCACATTCTGTAGCTAAATTGCAAAAATCTATTCAAATAGCAAGAACATGAAAATATAATATGGAAATCATTTTAATACATTCCTTAAGACAAAACCTAGAATTTATCATTGATTGCGGTCTGTGATCTTATGAGAAAGTGAGGGAAAGAGGTGAGAAAAGATATCAAAGAGAGGTTAATTCTGAGGTTCAACACCGACCACTTGTCATATAGCACCTGGAAAAACATGCCAATGGGACATGCTACGCAACAGCTGCACAACACAAATGGGTTGTTGATTGTTGTTTCTTGTTTTTTGTTCCTAAAATGGGGTTTTAATGTTAGGATAATGTTTCCTAGATTAGGAATGTTATCTAGATAAGACAATATGATAGAGATGATTTAGCCTTTTGTCTTTTTCTTTCACTGAAAAATAGAAGAGACTTTTAAGAACTTGTTGTTTTTGTGATCCATTCGATCCATCTAATGGATAACACATTCATTGAACCTAGTCATGATATTTTTGAGGTTGTAATGCTATTTAATGTCATAAAAGACGCTGTAGAAGGGGTTGGATTGTGTGATGAGCTGATTTTTAACATACCTTAGTGCACTGTGATCTATGTTTTCAATAATATAATGTTTCATGTAGAGTTCTCCCAATGATTACTCAAATATTCTTGCAGTGCATTTTTTCGAATTTGTTTCTCTCTAGTGTATTTGTTGCCTTATTTATTTTCCTCAGTTCTCTATAAGGGTGTAATAGAACATCTTTGATAGAATTCATAACACATTCTCTAGTTTAGTTATGTTTTAATGTTTCAAATGAAAATGAAACGTGTTATTGCTTTATCTTCCCCATTTCATCTTAATACTCAGTCATTTCAGATGTAGTAACAAAATTCTAATTTGTTTTGTCACATGTGGATGAGTGTTTTTATATGTTTATTTCCCACTGTACTGCAATTGTTTTTATATTCAAAAGTTGTGTTAGATAAGCATATATGTAATTGGTTGTTATATGCATTGTTATTATGGGATATTAACCTTTGTGATCACATGCATTAATATTCTATATCCTTCGCCAATTTCCAATAAATTAAAAAAAAAAATGTCGAGACATGGTCTTTGTAAATTTATGAGCTTTAGAGTCCTTTATTTTTATATTTGAGTGAGGGAGCCACCTCTAGCTAGAAAACACCCGTTTCTAGTCCAAAATGATCTTGTGGTTACCTTTGTAGCCCTTTCCTCAGCCTAAAGGGATTTATGGAGTGCTAACACATCCTGCACTATTACAAGGAATATGGGCACTAGTCCTTGAGTCTAGAAAAGAAGCAGGAGGCTCAAAGATGATACTGGAGGAAAATACAAAATAATGTCATATACTGAGGTAGTTTATACCCACAAGGACTAGGTAGGATTTATCACTCCATGACATGCCTTTCCTTGTCTATATTTCTAGCATGGTCTTCCAAAATATAGAGCTCATAGACAAAATGGAAAAGAAGGCAAGAAAAATGTTAGACAGCGTAATGAAGATCATGGGAGATTTTGAAACATTATTTAAAAGAGGTTTTCCTAGGTTCGTGGACATGATTAGTATCATTTCACAAATGGAAGACTATAAAATTTTCTTGGAGGAATTTAAGAATGATCCTATAGTGTTTGAGAAGGAAGGAGATGTAGTGGTATGTAAGGAAATCATCAATCACTTACAACCATCCTTCTACACTATGTTCAAGTTGAAAAATATCTTCATGAGTTTGCATCCTTTGGAATATAATTCAATTACTAATTTGGAAGTTTCCATTAAAGCAACCCGGGACTGTATTTTTCCTTAAGCCAAATATGAGAGCCTTATCTCACAATATATAACTACAACTTAGAAGTGGTATTAGTAATAATTGAAGAAGCCTACAGTGTTAGCAACGTCTACCTCCACCCAACGGGCACCATCAACATCAAATCTAGGGATACAACACACACCTCAACAATATACACATTCATGTGCCGATTCAGCTGCTGAATTTGAACAACATGAAGAATGAGTTGGAGAAGAAAGACCCATCCTGACAGCTGGAAGTCTCCAAAATAATTTAGTTTCAAAATGTCAATTGTTAATTGAAAAGTTCCCAATGGTTTCTCATAACCATTAGTAGCTTATGGTTTAGGTCATAGGTTGTTGTGTGTTATAAATAGCCCCATTTTGTTGTAAAAAAAGGAAGGGAAATTTTTTTATGGAAACTTTGACAAAATTTTGCTTAAATATGCTAGGCTTATAATTAGGATCTATGGTAAGAGTTGGGATTATAAAGTACATGATGGGTTGTTAATATTTTCTCCCGTAATCATGTAATTCTATGTTAATTTGGCAGCTCAGTGACAAATTCAAACCTTTGCATTAAATTCCTATTTTTGAGAGTACCAAAATTGAACTTTGAAGCACTTAATTTGGACAAGGAATTTTTTTTTATGGAAAACCCACATTGGCACATTTTTTCAAGTTGGCCTAAAAAAAAAATGAGCATCCCTCCAACACATATAAATTGAAGTCAAGTCCTCCTCATTTGGAATCATAAACACAATGCATTTATTCTCTCTCCTGATGTGACTGGTTCATCCAAGCTCAAGGATTGCAAGAATCTCTCGCATGTGTGAAGAACATGTGTCTCTTTTTGGTTGGGCTAAATTTTAGATTTGTTGCAATGCATTGACCAATGTTGACCAAGAGTAGTCTCATTGATTTTGACTGAAATTTTTCTTGGGATTTTTCTGTTTGACTATGACACATTAGAGGGAAAAAAAATTGAGGAAGTTTGGGAACTTTAATCACAAACCTATTGCAAAATTTGACAACATGATTCTTATATGTGTTGACAAAGTTTGACCGCTTAGATTTGGACATTTATTACTTTTGTTTAACCAGCCAAGGAAGCCAAATTGGAATACCTTTGATCGAGCTCTTGGAGGACAATTTTGAATTTTGACTATTAACTAGTTAGGGGACACATTACTATTTTTTACTTAGAAACCTTATTCACACCCCTTCCAAACTCATCTAAACCCTTCCTAAATCTTCGCCCAACAAAGAGAACTAGAACCACAATATCATCGGTTGCAACTACTAGAAACCTTATTCTACAACATATCATGGCAGGACAAAGTCCACCTCATAATAAGAAAAACCTTCCTAATTATTCATTATCGTGAATAGCAACTCGATATTCACCTCTGTCCTTACCTTATATCTTAAATGATATGCCAAAACACTTGTTGAAAATCCTACCCAAGTTCGAAGGGGAAAATAGAAGTATGGTTGAGGAACATATCAATGCTTTCAGTATTTTACTAATAAATTCATGGTAGAGTAAGAGGATGTGTTTATGTGGCTCTTCCCACAAACCCTGGAAAGAGATGTGCTAAAATGGTTATGTATTCTTTGTCCTCCCTCTATAACCTCATGGGAAGTCTTAGAAATAACATTCCATAAGTAGTGGGGTGAAAATAAAGACCTCCAATTTTACCTCATAGAAATTTCAGCAGTTAAGAAGAAACCCTAAGATAATTTAGAGGAGTTTACTAAGAGGCTTAACAAGGTGTATAACAACATCCCAAATGAGATAAAATCTAAACCTACAACTACCATTGTAAATTATGCCACAAGTTTTAAACTTGATTTTCTGGTTGTGCTAAGAGAAAGAAAGTCCACAACCCCAACAAACATGTAATCTGACATAGTTGAAATAGAAGGAAACCTAACTGCTACTAGAAAATTAAGGAGAACTAAGAGAGGGGACGAGAATTATGGCATAGAGAAAGAAAAATGAAATGGGAAGGAAAAGGACAATAAGAAAGTAAAGGATGAGCCTAAACACTCCACACATAATATATACATAAAAAAAAAGTATTGAAGAAATGAATAGGCTAATGAGGATCTTATCCAATAAGGTGTCTAGAATCGAGTCAAAAGAGCCAAGTAGAAACCAAGTGCCACCACTCCGAAATCGTAATTTCATTTGTAGGACTTTTAACCCACAATCAATCTAGAGAGAAAAGAGGCTTGATGACCAGTCGATTCAACCTCGAGTTAGAAGAAAATTGAACTTGTAAAGGGATGAACTCTCTTACAAGTTGAACTAATACATAGGCGTAAATTGGATAGAAGCTAAATACCCCACATTCTATATCACATAAGTTAATTATGCAAAGTGCATAGCGTTACAGGAAGCCTACAAATTATAGGATGATTATGGAATTCCTATTGCTTAATATCAATAATGGCATAACTAAAGTGGAAATATGACCCATGTGCTAAACTAGGTGGAATGAATGAAACAAGACATCAAAATAAATTCTATATGCCCACACATGACTTAGAACCATTCCCTCATGCCAAGCAAAATCCTCTCGATGTTCTGAAAGACTCACAAGGACCTTCACATTGGAGGAGTAAGCCCAATCATAATTATAATCCCTACTTGAACTAGGTAGAAGGGAAACCACAAGATCCCTTACTACCTAAGTCATGACTTGAACTAGCTAGAGAAAGTGAAAAAACCACAGTCTTATTATTCAACCTGGAACAATACTTGAGCAGGATAAGGGTCCCAATCCCTTTGTCGAAACTAGCTCAGAATCCAACCTATTAGTCTCACATATAGAAGTTCATAGACCACATTTATTTATCCTTTCACAAAGATACCTTGAACATTGAAGAAGTTCACCCTACCATGGTATGTGTCCCACATGTAGAGCAATAAGAAGTGGATAGCCCTTCTTTCTACATCACCCTCAATGTTATGATAACCTATTCACAATTATATGTTAGAATTAGAAGTGTCTCAAAACCTCATGCCCAAATCATTCATGTTGGAGTTGAGCTTAAACATCACCAAACCTTACCATGACCTTTATTCATTTGATTCTAGAAGGGTCAAGTGCCTAGGTATCATCAAACACTTAGTGATATCCCTCACTCGAATCCCCACAAAGAGCGTGATCATGGACATTGTTGTGCCTAACATTCCAATGGCCTATACCATGTTACCTTCTAGATCTTGGGCCAGAAAATTAGATAGAACCTTGTAGATGAATTTATCTTATGAAACCATATATGTTATTGGAGGTCAAGAGAGGAGACTGTCTAGAGAGTCTAAATTCCTATATGTTGTAAGTGATGTTAAAAGGTCTAAGAATAAGCTTCTATATTCCATAGAAGAATCCATTGGCTCTTACAACCTATCCATGAACTCGAAGATGATGCAAGAACTCCCTACTAAGATCAAATAATCACAAGGAATTTTTGTATAATTATCCAAAACAAATAAATGAATAAGCATCTTTTAAAATGTTTCATATACAACAATAATTTATCTGTCATAAACTTTGTATATTCTATATTTATTATATGTTATCTAAATTATGTTTATTTTGCTTTCATATAAATAAATCAAAACTATTATTTTTTATCAAAACTTAAAATTTATATTTTCATTAAATCTTTACATCAAAATAACCACATAACAACTATAATTAAATAATAACAAATTTTCTAAAATATATATTAAAAACCTTTAAATTATAAAATATTAAAAAATACACTTCTAATAAACATACAAATACTTCTTATTTATAAAATATGCACATATATTATCTTTAATAAACCAACAAAATAAATATTATAATTTATTTATATAAAATTTCATTCAAAATTAAAACCATAACGCAGTTTATGGTACTTATGTAAAATTTCAAACATATAAATTTCAATAAAAACATAAATATATTAATAAAATAATAACCACATATTATTATAATAAAAAATAAAATAAAAAACCGCATTCACCCATAATCCTTTTTAATCTTTTAACTCCTCTCAATAATATCTTTTTAATGTTCTGGCTCCGAATAATAATATTGTGACTCTCACACATTCCATTATTGTACACGTCTTGTTATTTTATTACATAATATTATATAGTTTTTCAATTCTTCAGCTATGAAATGAAACAACAGCAGTATGGTTGCATCATCTCCACATCAGCCATCAACATCAATAGAACGGGCGAAATAAATTTTAAATTTCAAATTAATTTGCAGATATGTGTTCTATGGATGACTTGGGATGATCATACTACTAACGGACCGGAAACAGAGATATACTTTGTCAGAGTGGAAAGGAAAGGATATCAAGATAGGTGGGCACAGGAAATGTTATATATATATATATATATATATATATATTTGTTTGTAGTTTAAAAAATTTATAGAATAATTTAAAAATTTTGGTAAGATTTTGAAAAATTTTGGTAAAGATTTATTAGTTTTGTTTATAGTTATTAAACTTCAATATTTTAAGTATTTTAAAGATTTTTGATAACACTGAATTCATTTTTATTATCAAAAATGCAATTCAAACACTTTAACAATTTGATTTTTTTCATTATTTTTATGAAATTCGAACAAAAAAAAATTACCATCCAAATTATTCTAAATTATTCTATTACGTGAATAAACAACTCCTTTATATACCAGTATTAAATAACCTATAACATTGTAAATAAAGCTTTCAGTCGGTGAAGCAATCGACAGTATTGAATTAATTGTAATGCGTACGTGATTATTGTAAATAAGGTTTGCAGTCGGTGAAGTTATCGATAGCATTTAAATAAAGCTTTCAGTGGGTGAAGCAATCGATAGCATTGAATTAATTGTAATGCGTACGTGATTATTGTAAATAAGGTTTGCAGTCGGTGAAGCTATCGATAGCATTTAATTATTTGTAGTGCTCAAGTCATTAATTGGAATGCCTACGTGATTATGTCATAGTTTTATTTTATCATTATATTTTTTTCTTGGTTCTTAATAATTATTTGCATAATATTCCATCTCTCGTTTTATGCGTTAATCTCACGTTAAGAGAATTTTAAATGTGGAGTTGCCAGCCAATGATGTCACAAAATTTTGATTTTTGTTTCAAAATATGTGAAAACGTTATTTCCCCGTCACTACAAAAGATTTTTTTTTTTTTTTTTATTCTCGCTGCCGGGCAGAAATTCGAAGTGAACGTGTCCTCAATAAATATTGGGAATATCGAGATTGAATACAAATTTTAAAACTTTATTTTGAGAAACTCTATTATAATTTAGTTGTGAAATAAATAATTAGGATTGTTATTATTAGCAGTTATTTATTAGAAATAATAACTTAAAATCTAAAAATGAGAACTGTGGAGATTTCAAGCCTTGATTCTAAAATTCTACACCACAGAAATCTACAATCCATTATTTAAGATTTATTTTTTTGAAAAAAAATCACAATTTTTAATAAAAGTAGAAATTATATTTTAAATGTGCATGAATAACACTAAAAAAATCATAACCACATATGGTTGTATCAAAGTAAATTGTCTGAGTTTGGACTCATTATCCTCAAACATACATTTGAATTTATATCCAAAATAAATACGTAAAGAAGTGAAAATCATAGTGAATGTTCTCAAAATATGATTAGTATAGGTTGTGTTGAGAATTTAGCTTAGATATATAGCCAAAAAGAGAACACAAAATATAGATAAGGAGTGATTAGTTCCCCGAGTGTATGCCCTCTATGAAGGGTTGGTGGTAGAATCCATACTCTTGTTCATTGGTGCATTTTGTGATGTGTCATGTGCACAAATCCTACATAGCACCCTCTTTAGATAAAGCATTGACAACCTCATTTCTTTCCCTGTAAATGTGGCAACAAGAGATTTCATCTAAAGATTTCTTTAACAGATTTATCTCCTCCAAAATGGGACTGCATGTGTGCATGTGGCATCTAGTGGTTTTGTTGAACCAATTTATAACTACTTTTGAATCCCCAAAGATCTGAATACATCAAACTTCATTTTCAATGGAAAACAACATAAGCCACTTTAGACTCACAAACTCAACAAAATTATTAGTGCCTTGTGCCAGTCCACTTTTCAACATAAAGGAATGGTTTTGATACAAATGTAGAACAAACCTACCTCCACAAGTTCCTCTAGCAAGAGAGGCGACATCAAAATATGCCCATGGAAAAGAAAAATCAATGGATTCCTCTAAAATGATTCGTGAGCAAGGTGGAGAGTCAAAATAAGAAATTAGGGAAAAATAGCTAAAATCTGAGTAACAACCTTATCTCGAATGGATGTCTTGTCTTGAAAGACCTATACATTCTGCAAGAGCCCAATTCCCCATGAAATTAGTAAGGGAAGACATTTGAGATTCTTTGGGTTTACAGAGTTCCACCAATTCTCCCACGCAAACAAATGTGAATCACCCTGCTATTAAAATGTAATACCCAAATAAGTTCCAACAAAAGACTAGTGTGCATGAGAGAAAGGGCCTAGAAGGAATAGGTGACATATATATTCCTTTTAATTTTTACACAAGGGGCATTGTCTCAGACCTATGATGCCTCGCTTGAAAAGATTGTCCCTAGTAAGGAGTCGTTTTTCCATAATACACCATCGAAAAAGGTGAGATTTTGCAGGACATTCTAATTTCCATAACCTTTTCCACCACCATGAGAGATTTGCAAGTTTGCTATCCTCGATGAGGAAGACATAATCGGGTTTTGGAGTGTATTCTCTAGATGGGGTATGTGCCCAAACCAAAGAATGTTCTTTGTCCTTTATGCGAACATGAACATAATTTAAACTTACAATGTGTCGATGTCGTTGTTGAACCAATCCATCGGAAGGTGAAATTGTTGCACAAAGTACCAACCCTAACCCTAGATTGATGTAATATTTTTCTTAAATTGTTTAATAGTAAGAAACCATCCTAATTTATATGACCATTTAGATGTAATTTTACATATAATTTTATTAATATAATTTAATTAAATGACATAATTTAACACTATATATATTAAGTAAATGACATAAAACTTAATTTTTTTTTACACAAGTGATAAATTATGTTATAATTCAGTTGTGAAACCAACAATTAGGATTGTCATCACTAACTTCTATTTACTAATGATAATAACTTAAAATCTAATAACTTAATTTATAATTTCAACATTTTTTAATGAAATAAAAATATAAAAAATATAATCTCATTAATTCAAAATTTAAAACATTTAGAATTTATCTCTTTTTATTTGGGAGGAAAAATTCTTAACTTTCATTAAAGGTAGAAATTACATTTTAAATGTGCATGAATAACACTAAAAAACCACAGCCACATATGGTTGTACCAAAATAAATTGTTTGAGTTTGAACTGATTGTCCTCAAACATAAATCTGAAATTATATCCAAAATAAATATTAAATAATAAAGAAGTGAAAAACACAGTAAATTTCCTCCAAATATGACCACTATAGGTTGTGTTGAACGTTTATCTTAGACATAGAGCCAAAAAGAGAACACAAAATATAGATAAAGAGTGATCTGTTCCTTGAGAGTAGAATCCATACTCCTGTTCATTGGTGCTTTTTCTGGCGTGTCATGTGCACAAATCGTACATAGAACCCTCTTTAGATAAAGCGTTGACAACCTCGTTTCTTTCACAACAACAAATTTCATCAAAATATTGCTTTAACAAATTTATATCCTCGAGAATGGGACTGAGTGTCTGCATGAGGCATCCAATAGTTTGGTCGAACCAATTTATAACTATTTTGGAATCCCCAAAGATCTGAATACGTCAAAATTCATTTTCAATGGCAAACAACATAAGCCACTTTAGACTCATAAGCTTTGCAAAATTTTTAGTACCTTGTCTCAGTCCACTTTTCAACAGAAAGGAAAGGTTTTGAGGTAAATGCATAACAACACTACCTCAACAAGCTCCTATAGCAAGAGAGGCGGCATTAAAATATGCCCATGGAAAAGAAAAATCGATGGATTCCTCGGAAATGATTCGTGAGCAAGGTGGAAAGCCAGAATAATAAATCAGGGAAAAAATAGCTAAATATGAGTAACAACCTTATCTAGAATGGATGTCTTGACTTAAAAGACCTCGACATTCTGCATGGGCCCAATTCCCCATGAAATTAGTAAAGGAAGATATTTGAGATTCTTTGGGTTTACAAAGTTCCACCAAAATTTCTCCCACGCAAACAAATATGAATCACCATGCTATTAAAATGTAATACCCAAATAAGTTCGAAAAAAAAACCAAACTTCATGAGCGAAAGGGCATAGAAGGAACATGTGACTTATAGATTCCTTTGAATTTTTACACAAGGGGCACAGTCTCGGACTTATGATGCCTCATTTGAAAAGAGTGCCCCTCGTAGGGACTTGGTTTTCCATAATACATCATCGAAAAATGTGAGCTTTTGCAAGACATTCTACTTTCCATAACCTTTTCCATGGCCGTGAGTGATTTGCAGGTTTCCTATCCTCGATGAGGAAGACATAATCATATTTTGGAGTGTATTCTCTAGATGGGGCATGCACCCAAACCAAAGAATGTTCTTTGTCCCTTATGCGAACATGAACATAATTTAAACTTACAATGACTCAATGTCATTGTTAAGCTAATCCATGGAAGGTGAAGCTGTTGCACAAAGTACCAACCCTAACCTTAGATTGATGTACTATCATAATCCTAAAATATTTAGAATTTATCTTAAAAAGGCTTAATTTTTAAAAGAAATTATAATAAATATTTTACTTAAATTGTTTCAAGATTAAGCTTATTGTTTTAAAAGTATTTTTAAAATAAAAACTAAATTGGTTTATTCTTGGTTGTTAAAACTCTTTTACTATTAAGAAGTCAAAGATTCAGTTCTTGGTTCAATTTTCTCCATACTTTTATATCTCTCAAAATCTTTGTCTATGTGGTCCATGAACCACATAAAAACAAAAAATATTACTTTTAAAACTAAATTGACTAATATCAAATAATTAATATAAAATCCAAAAAAAAATAACCAACTTTGAAATATTGGACCATTTCCACTAAACTTTGAAACAAAATCTTAAAATTTTGAAATCTTCTTATAATTCAAAAGCATTGAAACACTACTAGCATTCTTGTTAGTCATATGCAATTTTTTCCAACTCCAAAGCATTATTATATATAATTTTTCAAAAAAGGATATCTATTTCAATATTCCTTCTATATGCGTGACCTAGTGGAATGTATTAACATTCATTTTCATATTTTTGATAAATAAATCATGGTCATGAAAATGGGTTAATCAGAAATATCTCATTCTTATTTGAAAGACTACACCTTCAATTTAATGTGGCTTTCTTTTATGAATAATGTTTTAATATGGAAAATGTAACATTTTCATGTTTTATGATATACCATTATCATGAAAATGGGTTAATCAGAAATATCTCATTCTTATTTGAAAGAGTACACCATGAGTTTCATGTGGCTTTCTTTTATGAATAATGTTTCAATATAGAAAATGTAATACTATAGGAATGGATGGGTTCTAGAATGCATGTGTTATTTTTTATTTAAAATAACAAATTAATATAAAAATATTATCTTCAAAATTGAATTTTAATATTATCAATTTTTTTTAATAATTAATAATTATTTTAATAATAATATGGGTTTTTAAATTACTTACCCAGAAAAATATTATATTCAAAATTAAATTTTAATATGGTTAAGATATTTTGTGATTAATTATTCACTATTTTAATGATATTCTAGATATTTTGTCCTTTTGAATTATTCCGCATTTAAGATATATTCTTAATTATTTATTATTATTTTAATAATTCTCCAGCTATTTTGTCTTTTTCGAAATATTCCGTACTTAAAATATAAAATAAATTTAACTATTTATTTTGTTTAATCCTTTACATGAATTTCCTTTTACTATTGGATACAAGTTACTCATGGGTAACTATCCATTCACTATTAAATATTCCTTACTCATCATTACATAGAATGTTTACCATTTCATAGTGTAACTTTAGATTAAAAATAGTAAGCTCCTTAACCATTAACAACCTCCATTACAGTACATTAACATAATACTGTATGATGTAACCTTCCATTCATTTCACTACTCATATAGTCATCACATACTTGCCATTATGAACATCATAACAAGAAAGGAATCAACATCATCAACTTGACACAATAATCAATCACATCATTGAACACCAATATACCATGGAAACCTCGTAGGGTGAAAACCGGCAAGCATTTAATTTTATTATTAAACGCTCGTGAGGGTGATTAGCCCTCACTCAATGGCTTATAAGGGAGACCATCCCTTAACCATCGTTTATAAATCTTACAAGTAAATATACAAATATCGAGCTTAAAGCCATTACAATAAATATGATACCATTTACCCTCTCGTCTTCACATCTTCATATCTCGATGGCATGGATGTTCCTACAATGGTCCATCGTACACTGGATCATCCGATAGTTCACACTCGTCTGCATGAGCCATAATCATTTACCTGCCACCGGGTTAAGCATAATATTTCCTTTATACATATCACCATCATACCCTAGTAATGTTACCTTCAACGTACGTTGATGTCAAGATTCATAAATTATAATAAATCATTTCATATATCTATACTATAGTAGTTTCTCTATCTACTGATGTATATTCATGACATGCAAGTAAAGTACCTTGACATTCTCCCTTTAACAACACATACCTCATATGTGCTAGTTATAAGTCATTATAATAACTAATGTTTCCGTCCCATAAGCACACATTCCTGCAAGACTATAGTTACATCTCCCCAGCATATATTTAAAATAAACCGATACATTAGTTATGATATTCGTGCATGCAATTTACATAATTTAGTCAAAATAGCTAACCCTTGAGCTATTACTTTTAGTGCATGAAATGCAAGCTAACATAATAAATGTTTCTTCCATGCATGCAAATGCATATAGATTCCAAAGAGTCTCCCCAAAGGAGTGCTTACACAACGAAGCTCATAGCTTCCTTCACGAGTCTTCCCAAAGGAAATATAAACACAAGTGAGCATGTAAACATATGTTTTCTTTTTTGTAAAACTATGCAATTAAGCATACAAATACATGTCTTCTTTTTCAAAGATTATACTAACAATCATTTCCAATGTAGTTTAACACAACATGATATCTTTCCTACCTACAAACATGTATATTCTTTCCAATGAAAGTTAATACATATATTGCATGCCTATGCATGACCTTATTCCAAAAGAACTAACATAAACTAACATATTAGTTTTGATATCATAAAGGTACTCACATATTCTCCTAAATATTAAGATAGTTCAACATTTTTTTACCAATACCATGGTAAACTATCCATGGATTTATGAAACTATCCATGGATTTATGAAATAATTAATCTCTACCAACACCATGGTAAACTATCCATGGATTTATTAATTCATTATCTATGGATTTATTAAATAATTACTATTTACAACATGGTTAATGTATAGAATTTTAATGTGAGAAGCTTTTCTTTTCTTCTTCACTACACATGAAAATATTTCAAGAGCTACCCTCTTTAATCTATATTCATTCTTAAGAAAATACCTTGGATTTGTTCTCATTTCCTAAACTAAATGAGCACAAAATCCCTTTTAAAATAAATATCATGCATCTTCTATTTTCTCTCTTATACAATATTATGTAAATATTTTTATTAAAGAGTTACCCTCTTTAATCTATTCAAGAAAATCCCTTTTAAAATAAAGAGCATGCATATTCTATTTTCTTGCTTATACAATATTATATAAATATTTATATTAAAGAGTTACCCTGTTTAATCTATTCAAGAAAACTCCTTTTAAAATAAAGAGCATGCATCATCTATCATATAAATATTTGTATATTTCTTTCCATAATTTTAACATAATCATCTAATATTTGTGCATGGACAAAGTATTTCTGTTCCAAGAAATATAGTATAGTAGATTTTTTTTTAAAAGTAAAATCTAGTTTTCCATATAAACATGGAAAATATTTTGAAAATAATCAAACACCAGAAATAAACAAAAAAAATTACTTATCTTTTTCACTTTCTCTGTTCTGAGCATGGCACCAATCTCCATACTAATGATTCTTTAGTCAGAAGAAGATCCAGCAAGTATCTTCAAAAAGCAATCGTTGAAGAGAGCAGCCTCTATAACCATATATCGATCTCCATGTGGGTCTTCATTGCAAAAGCTCGATTGGTGCTACACTCAATGGCAAGGAAAACTGAGCTCATATGGCCTTGCCCAAGCCTCTTCATAAGACTGAAACCCTCTAAAGGATTCAACCTCTCGTTCCTCCTCGTCTCTTTGTGTTTCCATATTAAAATGTTCTCGGCTTTGCAGGACCTGCTAGCCTTTGCAGTAATATGATCTTGTGTATGGAATAACGCCATGAATGCAGACATTCTTAATACCGCTCATTCATTGTTATGAATATTATTCCCCTCCAATAATACATGTACGGGAAATATATTATGGGGTAGTTTCTAACTAACTAAAACCATATGGAATTCCTGAGTCCAACGGTTTACATGGATGTTACATACTCCCCCCCTTAAGAGAACACCGTCCTTGGTGTGCTTCTCTCACTGAAATTTAAACTTATACTCAGGATATAATAATATAAACAACCCAAAGGGGTCCTTCCCCTCAAAATGAAACACTTTTGTTTCCTTAAATGTCATTATTTGAAACAATAATGTTTTTATCCATACTCATAAGCATGTATAGCGCAAAGAATATTTTATTTCCATTTCTAACTGCTTATCTCTTTTTCCATTTATAAAAATATAGAAGGGTGAAATCCTAAAGTTGGGAAACACTTTTTGGTGGATGGCCAAAATTTGTAGGAAATTTGTAATTTCTCGTTCGAGAAAATAGTCAACTCAATTTCTCGCCCGAGAGATTTTTAAAGTGTCGTGTGAGATTTAGATTGAGCTTGACCAGAGTTAAAATACTCTCGGATGAGAGTTAAGTATGTTCTCGTCCACGAGTTTTATTTACATAAACTCTCGGATAAACTCTTGAACGAAAGTTCTAAAACTCTCGACCTAGTATTGTTTTAACTCTCGTCCAAGAGTTTTGTTCTTATTAAAAACACCCAAATCTTTTCTCCCTTAAAATCATGTACAGGTGCCAAGGTGTTGGTGTGTATCCATCCCTTCACTTATTTCTTCTCCTACTTTTTTTTATTTATATTAGAATATCACCATTTTCTAACTTAAGGTTTAAATGAAAAAAACATGAGATATTTTCATTATAATTCTTTTTTAAGTCTCTGTTAAAAATTTAAATTTAAAACATGACAACAGCGGTAACTTATACAAACCAACTAAATTATTAAATAAATATTAATCTTTAATATAAAAATTGAATTTATACAAACCAACTAAACTACTAAATAAATAATAAATTTTAATATTAAAATTAAACATATACAAACCAACTAAACTACTGAATAAATATTAATTTTTAATATTAAAATTATACAAACTAACTACACTACTAAATAAATATTAATTTTTAATTTTATACAAACCAACTAAACTACTAAATAAATATTAATTTTTAATATTAAAATTAAACAATAAAAAAATATTATTATCAACCACATGTATGTCTACATCACATGTACATGCCATATTAAATGTATTTGCACACATCAAATTATAATATTAAAAAGAAAAGTACTAAATAAATATTAGTTTTATACCACTGAACTAAATTAAATAAATATTACAGTATTTGGTTCATATAAGCAATCGGTACTTGGTGCATATAAGGGTTCCTGATAAGGCTGGTAAACTCTAGAACGAAAGTTTTAAAAATCTCGACCTAGAATTGTTTTAACTCTCGTCCGAGAGTTTTGTTCTTATTAAAAACACCCAAATCAAACCAAATAAACTACTGAATAAATATTAATTTTTAGTATTAAAATTATACAAACTAACTAAACTACTAAATAAATATTAATTTTTAATATTAAAATTAAGTTAATACAAACGAACTAAACTACTAAATAGATATTAATTTTAATATTAAAATGAAACATATAAAAACTAACTAAATTACTAAATAAATACTAATTTTTAATATTAAAATTAAACAATAAAAAAATATTATTATCAACCACATGTATGTCTACATCACATGTACATGCCATATTAAATGTATTTTCACACATCAAATTATAATATTAAAAAGAAAAGTACTAAATAAATATTAGTTTTATACCACTGAACTAAATTAAATAAATATTACGGTATTTGGTTCATATAAGCAACTGGTACTTGGCGCAAATAAGGGTTCCTGATAAGGCTATTGTTAATATTTAAATGTCGAAAAATAATTGTAAAATAAATACCTACCACTCTCCCTACTAATCACTTGTCACGTGAATAGTATGAACGAACATATATATATAGAACTCTTGTACGAGAGTTTCTTCCCAACGTAAACACTCGTCTGAGAGTCTCTCCCAATGTAAACTCTCGAGCGCAAACTCTCGGCCGAGAGTTTGTACAACTTTCGGATGATATTTTAGTCGCACTGTTAAATTTAACCTGTGGTGGTTTAAACTCTCGGTCGAGAGTTTAAAAAATGTCTTGCCCAAGAAATTATCTCGACTGAGAGTTTCTGGTCAATGAAAAACGCAGAAAATTTTGCAGTTTTCAGGAACCTGCAACTTTGGAGGGGTGGAACACCTACAAAAACAAAATGTTATATTTTGGACCAGGTACCATTAGATTCATCTCTGAATCTAGTTTCTGATGATGTAATATTTGTGGAGTTTCATTAAAAATTTCAATTTGTTAAGTGTTAATCTTCTTCATCGGCACGAGGGCAGAACTGACTACTCGTGCCAAGGCAAAAACAAGGGTTTTCGAGGGCAGAACTGACTACTCGTGCCAAGGCAAAAACAAGGGTTTTTGAATCTCTGCTCGGGGAATTGTCAACAGAAGGAATATTTCTCTCATGTAAAGGGATGCAATGATGGTATTTGAAAGGCATGCCACTACTTATTGATCACAGAAATGACCCTCCAATGGGCAAGGTGGGGATTGCAGGGACAGTGACAAAATGTTGTGTAATAATGGTTCATAGTGGAATGACATATCTTAAATTTGGCTTGGTATTTAATTTTTTTATCATGACTTTCTAACAATAGACTAATATTTTTTTCCAAAATAAATTCGTACAACTTAGCTAAAATGTGGCTAATCATAATGTTCACACAATTAGAAGGAATTTTTTTATCCCCACTTTTAAATATAGGTGTAATGAAGCTTTGTGTCTAGGGTTTAGTAAAGCCTTGCTTCACTACCAAATTGAAGAGTTTATGTATGTGAGGGATGAAAATAGATCCTCTTTAATAAAATTCAAGTTGATAGGATTTAATGTATTTATATTTCCCATTTTACAAATCACCTAATCCAAAACCTAATGTCTTCCAGATGAAATATTTTGACTTCTATTGGAGCATTCTAAACATAGTGTCCATGGTGTTTGGATATTCATACAATTTTTTAAATTAGGAATTTAAATGCTTGAAGGAAATCAAATTATTTCCTTTAGTATTACAAATTAGAACTTTCCTCCAAAGTTCCTCGGGATTTGGCTTAGATAGGTGCAACAATTTCTCTTGCTTTTTATTTATATAGTACATTTTCTTATTTTTAATACGAGCTTTGTATGTATTTATTTTATCAATATTTAAAGTTTGTTAATGGCATCCCTTATTTATTTTCTATCAATTTTACAATCATTATCATAGCAAGGTTCATTGCTTCATTTTTCATTTACATGAGACTTCAATAGAGAACTTGTTCATGAAAGTAGATATGGTTGTAGTAAATTTATGATAAAGTTTTTTATATTATCCTTATAGGTTAGGAGATGTAAATCTCTATTTAAATCCTTTTAGAAAATATCAATTTGAATTTTATCGAAAAGTAGGTGCCTTCCATTCACACAATTCTCTTGCATGCGGTTTTTTTGCATAACAAATTTTAGAGTTAAGGTTGATGATATATGATCAAAGTTAGGCCATGGCCATTTAATAGGTACCTAAAAAGTTACTATTTGGTTAGAAATAGGGGTTTCGGATATGACATAATCCACAAAACTACTAGGCCCATGGCACAAGTCATTTGGCAAAGAAAATGACATTATACCTAATTATGGGAGGCAAGATAGTAAAAAAATGGCATTATAGTGAGCATTAGTTTCAAAAAACTATAGTATGTAATTAAATGGTATGTAAATTACCATATTGCTAAGAATTAACAATACACATAACACATGAATTCATGTAGAAATTTACAAAAAACAAGATATCTAAACTTTGAGAAGTTTCAATCAAACATCACATAAAATAACATGTGAATTCCATGAATGAGCATGATGACAAGAATTAATATTGTTCTCTTTAGGAATCTAACATTGTTTTTAAGTGTGGAGATATTTGCGGCTAGAAATAAGCAATAAAACTTGAATAAATTGCAAACATCAAGGACAAGTATAAGTTCCAAGAACCTAGAGCAATGTTGAATACAAAGAATATTAGCATGCAATCAAGATCAAGAAAAAGGAGATTAAGAGTTGAAGTGTCTGGACAAGAAAGGTGAAGATGAAGCTTCACTAACGAATGAACAAGCATGGACCCTTTAGCAAGAAGACAAAATGAAAGCTTAGTTATCAAGTTATTTTATATACCATTATAAGTGTAGCTAAGACTAAGACCAACAGAGGTATCTTATTCATGTTGTGCTTTGATTCATTTCTCCAATAGGGGTATCGTATTCATGTTGTGCTTTGATTCATTTCTCCTTTAAGAGAGGAACTTGAACTTGGAATTAATGAAGAAATATAGAGTATTGTAGAATGTATTATTATATGTTTTTTGAGATTATGGTGTCTCACTCAAGTTGTGAGATTTATTTAAGATGCAAATCTTATTTATGAGGAAGTTGTTCCAACTCCTAAATAGATTTGTAATACCTTAAATGTATGCGCTTTCTTGCTAATAAATGTTCGTTTTCTCCATTTTTTGTCTCTCCTAAATTTTAGTTTTTTCATTTTCTCCATTTTTTATCTCCTAAATTTTAGTTTTTTTTCTCAATTTTGTGTCTCTCCTAAATTTTAGTTTTTTCTCCATTTTCTGTCTGTCCTAAATTTTAGTTTTTTTCTCCCTTTTGTGTCTGTCCTAAATTTTTAGTTTTTTCTCCATTTTCTGTCTGTTCTAAATTTTAGTTTTTTTCTCCATTTTGTGTCTCTCCTAAATTTTAGTTTTTTCATTTTCTCCATTTTCTCTCTCCTAAATTTTGTTTTTTTTAATGATTTAAATGAATTTTCAAATACATAAATAGATCTAGAAAACCTTTTAAATACTTAAAATTTACAAATTAAACTATTTAAACTTTAATTTATGATTATTATAAATCTCTACTAAATTTTAAAATTTAAACAGAATTCACCAATTTTAAACTTTAAACAAAATTCACCAAAGAAAAATCCTTTTCCTTTTTGCTGATTTTAAACTTTAAACAAAATTAAACAAGGAAAAATTCGTTTTCCTTTCCTTTTCCTTTTGCTACTAGAGATATTGAACAAACTCCACTTAGGAAAAAAAAACATTTTTATTTTTTTCTTTTCCTTTTTGCTGTGAGAGATATTGAACAAATCCACTGAGGAAAAAATCATTTTCTTTTCCTTTTTTATGTGAAAGATATTCAACAAACTCCAGTTAAAAAAAAAACATTTTGTTTTCCTTTTTGTTGTGAGAGATATTAAAAAAAATCCACTGAGGAAAATTTCATTTTATTTTCCTCTTTGTTGTGAGAGACATTTCATTGAAATTCACCTCACACTGTCCATGCAATGTCGAAGTTACCTGCTACTAAAAGTAGAAAAAATCTTTGCAAAGCGAATTGTCGGTGACAGATGTTAATGAAAAAAACTCAGAAACACCTAACAAGGTTAGCAATGCTGCTGTAATACGCATGAATAATGACAGTGATATCTATAGAAACAATAGACATTATGGAACACTCAACTATATGGAAATTTTGATAAACAAATATGGAAGTAAAAAAATATCCTATAATAGGATTCGTATTATGCTCGTTTGCAGATGCAATTCAATCTCACACTGTGGCCATAAAATCCTAACTCCAACAGAAACCAGGAAACAAAAAGGGCCGGTCATTTTCTTTTCCTCTTTGCTGTGAGAGACATTTCATTGAAATTCACCTCACACTGTCCATGCAATGTCGAAGTTACCTGCTACTAAAAGCAAAAAAAAGCTTTGCAAAGCTAATTGTCAGTGACAGATGTTAATGAAAAACTCAAAAACACCTAACAAGGTCAGCAATGCTGCTGTAATACGCGTGAATAAGGACAATGATATATATAGAAACAATAGACATTATGGAACACTCAACTGTATGGAAATTTTGATAAACAAATATGTGAGTTAAAAAATATCCTATAATAGGATTCGTATTATGCTCGTTTGCAGATGCAATTCAATCTCACATAGTGGCCATAAAATCCTAACTCCAACAGAAACCAGGAAACAAAAAGGAAGGGCGATTTTATTTTCCTCTTTGCTGTGAGAGACATTTCATTGAAATTCACCTCACACTGTCCATGCAATGTCGAAGTTACCTGCTACTAAAAGCAGAAAAAAGATTTGCAAAGTGAATTGTCAGTGACAGATGTTAATGAAAAACTCAAAAACACCTAAAAAGGTCAGCAATGTTGCTGTAATACGCGTGAATAATGACAGTGATATCTATAGAAACAATAGACATTATGGAACACTCAACTGTATGGAAATTTTGATAAACAAATATGGAAGTAAAAACATATCCTGTAATAGGATTCGTATTATGCCCGTTTGCAGATGCAATTCAATCTCACACTTTGGCCATAAAATCCTAACTCCAACAGAAACCAGGAAACAAAAAGGAAGGGCCATCCTTTACCATCTTGAAAGCACTGCTTTACATATACATAAGTCAAGATTACAAAACAAAATCGTAAATTAAAACTAACTTTTGACTGCTAAATTTATGAAAACATATATACTCTATACATATCCTTGTTATTCATTATGCAATCACAGTGATTTTCGTGGTTTTCGTAGAACATAACCGATGAATTAGTTCGGCCGACGAGAGGAGCAGCAGCGCTGAACGGAGTAGCCAGAATGTGCGAACAACAGCAGTACTGAAGGGAGCAGCTGGAAACACAAATTCACGGGAATAATGAAACAGGTAAAAGAATAGTATTCGCGGGTGATTTATTTATAGGAATTAGTTCGGTCGAACTATTTTAAAAGTAAAAGTTCGGTCGAACTTTTGTTAAGAGTTTGGCCAAAATTTTGTTGCCGGTTTTCCAATCTCCGGCAAAAATTCTGTTTGCCCGCGCCGTCTGTGTGTCGTCAATCTTAACGGAATCAACAGTTCGGCCGAACTTTCTAAGAAAGTTTGGCCGAACTATTACAGAGTTCGGCCGAACTTTAGAAGAAGTTCGGCCGAACTATTGTTGAAAAAAGTTTTCGAACCCCGGTTCTCACAAAAGTGTAACCCAGCTTCATGTTTCCGCCCTAAACTGTGTCACTGTGGAATTTCATTGTTCGGAAAATTGCACTGAATGAAAATTCAATAACTTTAAAATGACGATACCAAAAAATTCAGAAAAATCATATTGCATTTCCTCTCCCTGTCTACTTCAAAAGGGTACTCTGATTTTTCTTATTGACGATCACATTGAAAGGAAAATATAGGGTTCATAAAATGTACTGAAACATCACCGTTTTTTTGTCTTCGTCCATTTCAAAAAATAATAAAAAATAGTGATTTAATCTGAAAATTACCGAAAAATAGTCAGTGCACTAGCGCAATATATGCAAATTATGATGATATGGTTTATTTCCAAAAAATGAATAGCCTTCCCTAAAAAAATTTAGGGTTCAAAAAGTGACTATTTATGTTTGCTTGAAAATTTCAAGTATATGCAGTTAGTAAAAAACAGATTTACCCCTCTATATGTCAATAATTTAAAAAAAAAAATATGAGTATGGAGGTAAGACAATTATCTACAAATATTTTTTTATGTCAAAGCGTAATTTGCATTGAAAATATGAGTTTAGCGGAGTTGAAGTTGAAAAAACATAGAAAATTACAATTTTCAACGTCAAAAAAGGGAAAAAAGAGTTTCCCAACTTCACATTTTCACCCAGAAAAATATTTATACGAGCTTACCATTATTTACCAATTACTATTGGAAGAAATGATGGCTTTTATGCAAGCTCTCATAGAATGGTTGAACACCCATCAACACTTCCTGGAAAGAGCCTGTAATGTATGACTAACCATTCAATCACATTAGTCACATAGTTTCAATCAAATGAAAATACTTGCAACTATCAAACATTCTTGCAATATTAAGAGATGTTTTAATCAAAGTACTTCCACAAGTACTCAGAGAGAACCAACCCTCTCATCAATGCATCATGTGCACAATGTCTTAGCTCCTGCTAAGGACATCCACACAGTACTTCAAAAAGTACTCAGAGAGCACCTAGATCTCTAAGCGTACCAATGGTCAATAAATGCACCATAGGCATATCCTAGCCTCTACTAAGACATTCAAACAAATTAGTAATAAAATAAATGACTTATACATTCAGTATTTCATTTAATATAACACATAACTTATTACTTAACTTGTTCCGTTATAAAAACCACAATGGTAAACAAAATGCTCCTCCCAACCCATGGGAGTTGGTTTCTATAACCAATTCGAGTCATTTTCACATCCAGATAGTCATTCTTTCCATATTAATTCAAAACAGCACAACACACTAAAAAGTCTTTATACTTATCTAGAAATTTAGTCTTTCAAGCTGTGGTCCTCCCAACCATCAAGGGAGGCTATTACGTCCTTCACTTGTCCCTAGCTCCAGAATTTGGACGGTGCCACGGGTTAACAGTGGATCTTTCTGCTATGACCTCTGGATGGCCAATCTAGTCACACTCAGAAATTCTGGTTTTACAAGGGTTGCTGTAAGCTATTTTCAACTGGTCCCAACCAACTCTAGAAAATACTCCCCCTTTACCAATTTCACAGAGCGCCTACTCCTCCTCTGGGATTCAGCTTTATCCTCAGGGAAGTAGGTAACTGTCTTTCCAACTATCCCCAACCACCTCCTATTCTTGGAAACATTTTTACCATCAGCTTAAAAAGATTTTCTTTTCATTAATTAATTTTAGCAAATTAAATAATTTACTTTATCAACAATGAAAATTTAAGTTTTTCTTGCCAGATGAAAGAAAATTAAACAAATTGTCTTTAACTAGTTAATACTAGTTAACTTTAATGAAGTTGTCACAACTTCCCCCCTGGAAGTAACATACATGTGTTGTTCATTATTATTTCCAAAATAACAAAATCATGCACATTAAAACATGATACTTTAACATTTACTGTTGCAATTCACATTGCAATGTTTGTGATGTTTCATTTTTCACAGATTTTCTGTTTCCATTAAGCTACCCATGCTTACTATAAGAAACAATGCTAATCGTAAATTTGCATTTCTCAAGCACATATTATCTTACGCAATCATTTTAAGTTCCTACATAAAATGTTGTCATGCATACAATGTCGTCATGCATAAAAGTATATACAAATATTCATTAATGCATATGTGTAAATAATGATTAGGGTACGAGTGCAAACATTTCCAATTCCCATAATGCTCTGTTCCAACAGACTGACACACGGAGTAATTATCATAATCACTTGTTCACAGCTTTCAAATAGCTTTAGTCAAAATCGATTCGTGCATATAACTTTCATTGGTTATTCATTCATAACTAATCAATGCTATTAATAATTTCAATGCATCTATGACACAAATCACTCTAAAACTAGTCATTCCATGCCACTAATAATCTTAATGCATTCATAAAGACTCGTGCAAAAACTAGTCAGTCAACTAGTCATTATAGTTAAGTCTCACAACTTGACCCATTAAGAGACATCATTCAATTTAATTTTAACACTCTATCATCTTATAGTAGGACTTTCCTCATCTTTTGCATTCATGCATTAGTTTCACACACCATCACTATACACATTCATCTTTTAAAGTAGTGCATGGTAACTTTAGAAATTTTATTGCATGCAAAAACAATTACTTCTTTTCAAGCTCAAATGAAAAGTAATTATTTTTCTTTCATGCTTTTTATACTTTCTTTCCTAAAGAAATAAAGCATAATACACATATTAATCTCATTTGCATATTCTTATGCAGAAAAAGTATATTATAATAGCATGTACTTTTTTTTTAAGAATTCTCTTAAATGGAAGCTAATCTCATGCAATGTTGTGTATATAAAAATTCATTTTTAAAGGAAATCAACATGCATATGCATAGACTTCTTAAAATAAAATGACATAAAATACTTATCTTTATTTCATTTGAAGAACTTCTCTCCCTACTGTAGTACTCATCCCCATCAGGAAATTCACATTTCTCTTCTACAACAATGTTTTCTTTTAGCAGCATCGACAAGATTTTATAGCATGATTAGATAAAACCTTAATCAATAAATAATCAATCTTTGAGTGGTCCTTTAACACCTATTCATATGCATATATGAGATGTGAATACAATGTCACAACATGCTTTCTTCTAACATCTCTACATTAGTGTGAGTAAGTAATTATCAATTCATGTCAAATAACCCCCACGTTATTTTGACATTTTTCACACACGCACACATTCGTACAAGACAAATCACTATATCTATTAAGAAATTCCTTTAATGGAAAATGACACAATTTGCATTCGCTTTACTTAAACTTTTACAAAAGACCCACCACTTCAGTTTTTGCCTTTGGAGCATGCAAATATAATAAAGCTAACACATTGGTTGTTGTTCCTATGCATACAATTCATAAAGATTTTAATCTTAATTTCCCAACAGAGTACTTAACATAATCGAGTAGGAAAACTCATGATTCCTCTTCGAGGACATATAACATAATAGGCATGCAAAACATGGTTTTCTTTTCCATAAAACTAATGGAATAAAACATAAGAATACATACCTTATTCTTGAAATATTATACCCACATTAGCCATGTATATATTTCAAGGAAACCAAAACATTACTTTAGTTTTTGTAATTCATCTAGTAATGTAGTATATTCAAGAGGATATTCTCTTTAGCCTATATTTATTTTCAAGAAAAGAACTTGGATTTCTTATCATTTAACACACCGGTACGAAATCCCTTTTAAAAGAAAACAAGCTTCCTATCTTTTCTTAAATAAGATATATATAAAGGCAAGCAAGTTACTTATTTATGTTTTACTACAGCTCACACCTTTCAAGATACATACTAGTAATCTTTGCAAGAACTTACATGGGTTCTTCTCAGCAAAACTAGCAGAGTAGTTTGGTCTTTTACAATGGTATATCTCTAGGAATAATATATTTCTAAAACATTAACATAATAGAAATATTTTCAAGAACTTACATTGTAAGTTTGTCTTTACGTACATGGAAAAGATATATCATTTTTAAGGAAACTCTAACTTCATTGCTATTTACTTTGTAAACATTTTATTTTCCATAAATGCAATAACTATTGTTTCAAGAAAAGAAAGATAATAATACTTATCTCTTGAAACTCTTTCTTCAACCTGGATTAGAGTTGCGATGCCTTCCTTCACAGACGCGCACTTCATCTCGGATCTCTTTAGAATAATTTATAACATACCTCAATTTCTTTTTTCTTAACAAATCCCAAAGGTGCCAGTGTTGCAACCTTTAGCTCTGATACCACTTGTAACATACATCGATAACTTCACATGGAAATGTAAAGAGTTAAAAGTTTTGTATACAAGTTACTCATGGGTAACTATCCATTCACTATTAAATATTCCTTACTCATCATTACATAGAATGTTTACCATTTCATAGTGTAACTTTAGATTAAGAATAGTAAGCTCCTTAACCATTAACATAATACTGTATGATGTAACCTTCCATTCATTTCATTACTCATATAGTCATCACATAGTTGCCATTATGAACATCATAACAAGAAAGGAATCAAAATCATCAACTCGACACAATAATCAATCACATCATTGAACACCAATATACCCTGGAAACCTTATAGGGTGAAAACCAGCAAACGTTTAATTTTATTATTAAACGCTCGTGAGGGTGATCAACCCTCACTCAATGGCTTATAAGGGAGACCATCCCTTAACCATCGTTTATAAATCTTACAAGTAAATATAAAAATATCTATATTAAATCCATTATAATAAACATGAGACCATTTACCCTCTGGTCTTCATATCTTCATATCTTGATGGCATGGATATTCCTACAATGGTCCATCATACACTAGATCATCCGATAGTTCGCACTCATCTGCATGAGCCATAATCATTTACCTGCCACTAGGTTAAGCATAATATTTACTTTATACATATCACCATCATACCCTGCTAATATTACCTTCAACGTACATTGATGTCAAGATTCATAAAGTATAATAAATCATTTCATATATCTATACTATAGTAGTTTCTCCATCTACTCATGTATATTCATGACATGCAAGTAAAGTACCTTGACATTCTCCCTTTAACAACACATACCTCATATGTGCTAGTCATAAGTCATTATATTAACTATTGTTTCAATCGCATAAGCACACATTCCTGCAAGACAATAGCTACATCTCCCCAGCATATATTTAAAATAAACTGATACATTAGTTACGATATTCGTGCATGCAATTTACATAATTTAGTCAAAATAGCTAACCCTTGAGCTATTACTTTTAGTGCATGAAATGCAAGCTAACATAATAAATGTTGCTTCCATACATGCAAATGCATATAGATTCCAAAGAGTCTCCCCAAAGGAGTGCTTACACAACGAAGCACATAGCTTCCTTCACGAGTCTTCCCAAAGGAAATATCAACACAAGTGAGCATGTAAACATACGTTTTCTTTTCTATAAAACTATGCAATTAAGCATACAAATACATGTCTTCTTCTTCAAAGATTATACTAACAATCATTTCCAATGTAGTTTAACACAACATGCTATCTTTCCCACCTACAAACATGTATATTCTTTCCAATGAAAGTTAATACAGATCTTATTCCAAAAGGGATTAACATTAACTAACATATTAGTTTTGATATCATAAAGGTACTCACATATTCTCCTAAATATTAATATGGCTCAACATTTCTTTACCAATACCACGGTAAACTATCCATGGATTTATGAAACTATCCCTGGATTTATGAAATAATTAATCTCTACCAACACCATGGTAAACTATCCATGGATTTATTAATTCATTAATCTTTACCAATACCATGGTAAACTATCCATGGATTTATGAAACTATCCATGGATTTATGAAATAATTATTATTTACAACATGGTTAATGTATAGAATTTTAATGTGAGAAACTTTTCTTTTCTTCTTCACTACACATGAAAATATTTCAAGAGTTACCATTTTTAATCTATATTCATTCTAAGAAAATACCTTGGATTTGTTCTCATTTCCTAAACTAAATGAGTACAAAATCCCTTTTTAAAATAAAGATCATGCATCTTCTATTTTCTGGCTTATACAATATTATGTAAATATTTTTATTAAAGAGTTACCCTCTTTAATCTATTCAAGAAAATCCCTTTTAAAATAAAGAGCATGCATATTCTATTTTCTTGCTTATACAATATTATATAAATATTTATATTAAAGAGTTACCCTCTTTAATCTATTCAAGAAAATCCCTTTTAAAATAAAGAGCATGCATCATCTATCATATAAATATTTGTATATTTATTTCCATAATTTTAACATAATCATCTAATATTTGTGCATGGACAAAGTATATTCTTTATGCATGGACAAAGTATTTCTGTTCCAATAAATATAGCATAGTAGATTTTTTTTTTTTAAGTAAAATCTAGTTCTCCATATCAACATGGAAAATATTTCGAAAATAATCAAACACCAGAAATAAACAAAAACATTACTTATCTTTTTCACTTTCTCTGTTCTGAGCGGGTGAAAATGTGAAGCTGGGTTACACTTTTTGCCCTTTTTTGAGAAAAAAATTTCATTTTTTTCGGTTCTTCAACTTTCTACAAACTATAACAATTTTTTTGTGTAGAATTTCATTTTGCGATAAAAATAAAGGTTGTGAGAAATTTTGTTAGCTTTCTATTACTTATTTTTTGAAAATTTTTTATGCAGATTTGATATGTCAACTTAGCGTTTCTTTGAGTGTGTGTTTCTTAACAATCAAAGGATTCATAAGAAGTCATGTTATATCGCAATGATGTATTCATTGAAAATTTGCGTTTTTGAAAAAACAAAATGTGTTACAACAATCTAGACAGAGTCTACTTTGTTTTCGTCATATTTACAAAGCCAATGGATGCATATCATAATTACTAGAATTTTGTGAACTTGTCCAATACGAAAAACTGCATATTTTGGATATGTTTCGCGTGGCAACAAATTTCTTAACATATAAGTTATAAACTAAAAATCTAAAAGCTACCCATTAGAGTCAACAGACCAATGTAATGCCCCATAATTTTTTCAATTTTTTTACAATGTATTTTGGGAGATACAAAATTTTGATTTCACTGAATCACAATGACCCTCAGAAATTGTTTGCAACCATTTTATTAGAAAAATAACTAAAATTAATAAACGTTTACGAAATTCCATAAAAGTTATATTTCCTGAAAGTAGATTCAATTCTGAAAATGCTTGTCTTGGTTCCGACAGTTAATTAACAACCTTTCATGGAGTTTAATCAGTCCAAAGTTGCAGAACCATTTTCAGAGCCTGGTTTTGCGTAATTGGTGACGCGTTAGTTCGGCCGAACTTTTAGTCCAAGTTCGGCCGAACTATGTTTTTCGCTTACGCGTCGTTAAAACTAACGTCTTAATAGTTCGGCCGAACTTCTTATCAAAAGTTCGGCTGAACTATTGTGTAACTCTCCATCGGCCGGAAAATTTTGTGGAGCCCCCTACAAAACACACATTTCGCGTCAATATAAATTGCCGCGAAATGATTCACAATTTTCGCACATTTCGCACTTCATTTCATTTTACAACTTGGTTTGAGTTCAAAAACTTTTCTTCAAAGTTTGGGTTTAAAGAACTTTTTTGGAAGACATTTTTTGGAGGCGACGTGATTTTTCTTGGAGGTATGTACGTGTTTTGTGTTGAAATAAATCTTTTGAGCTTCTTTGTTCAAAAACTTTTCTTCAAATTTTGGATTTAAAGAATTTTTTTGGAAGACATTTCTTGGAGGCGGTGTGATTTTTCTTGGAGGTATGTACGTGTTTTGTGTTGAAGTACGTGTTTTGTGTTTTTTAAAGTGTGTGTTTTGGATTAGATTATGTATTTTTTACAAAATATTTTTTTAAATTAAATCTTTTGTGATATTTTTTGTAATTGAGTTATTGTCTAATTTTTTGAACCTCATACCCTATTATCATAGGAAATCGAAGAACTTGTGTGAGAAAATATGATCGAAAAAGAGACCCTGAGGAACGTAGAGAAGAGACGAGACAATATCGCAAAGAAAGTTAGAAGCCCTCTCAAATATTGAAGAGGAAAATCAGCCTCAAGCAGAAATTGAAGCAGGTATGTAAATGTAAATATTACATGATCTATTGATATATATTTAAAATTTTCCTAATGTAAAATGTGAAGCTTAATTTTTATTTGATGAACTAGTTTGAAAAATATTTTGTTTGATGTAAACAGATAGAGATATTCCTCAAAATATTGAAGAAGAAAATCAACCTCAAGCAGAAATTGAAGCAGGTATGTAAATGTAAATATTATGATCTATTAATATATTTTTAAATTTTTCCCAATGTAAAATGTGAAGCTTAATTTTTATTTGATGAACTAGTTTGAAAAATATTTTGTTTAATGTAAGCAGACAGAGATACTCCTCAAAATATTGAAGAAGAAAATCAACCTCAAGCAGAAATTGAATCGGGTATGTAAATGTAAATATTATGATCTATTGATATATTTAAAAATTTCCTAATATTTATTGACATATTTATTAATTTAGTTATTTATTGAATATGTACTATTTTTTCGAATATGTACAGATGAAATCACTATCGATAATGAGATGTTAGAAAATGTCGACACTCACACATATGGAGATAAAAAACCTGACTATATTATACGATATCGTGTCGATAAAATTTTGGAAATGTTTTTCAAACCTGAGCAAGTGGCAGTTCAAGCTCAAATGTTGAAAGGTCTCCTATCATCAAGGAAATTAAAAGAAGCGACGACACTATTGGGTATTCGAAAATCAACCAAAGATAAAAAATGAAAGAAGAGGTGATAAAAAATATGAGTAGTGCTATAGAGTCAATTAAGAGATCTAGAGATAAAAATGTTTCAAATATACGTAGAGGAATACAAATAGCAATGGTTTCACCAAGTACTCAAGAGAATCGTTTGAATCTAACATCTATGGCACGAGCACTGGGAACCTCGTGAAAAACTCTGCACAAACATCGAAAATTTCGACTGCAAATAGATGTAAATGATGAACTCGCTTGTTGGAGAGCTATTTGTAGGCAACCATGCAAAGATAGACTTGGAGAAGATGTTAAAAAAATAATATATGAATATTGGAAGAACAATTCGCGTGTTTCACCCACTGCAAGACATGTGATGCGAAGAAGAATAGCGCGAAATCAATACGAAGAACATGAAAAACATCTCTTGGAAACCACTCAAATAGATTTATTCAACAAGTTCAAAGAAGAGAATCGTCAAATTCAAGTTTCACTCAGTGCTTTTGTTCAACAAAAACCATGGTATGTAAAACCTATCACCATACGCGACACTTGTTGTTGTCGTTATCATGTGGAATTTGAGTTATATTATGACACATTCCTTGATTTCGGTAGAACATTATGGAAGGATTCACCTCCTCCTTCCACTATCCATGATTTCATATCTCAAATTCTATGTGAAAGAGAAAACGATGAACTATTTTACAAAAAGAAATGTGTTGGTGGTAAAAAATACGATGATTGTGGAAATTTGACTAAATTTCAAAACAAATATCATATTGATATAAATGATCAATCATTGTCCAACATGAAAGTGAAATGGAAGAGATATGAATATATCCATACATCAATTCAAGGTGCAAATAGTGCTAAAAGAATTGAATTACGAGAAGAAGAAATTTTTGTGATAGACTTTTTGAGAAAGTTTGAGGAAAAAATTTATAAATACACCAAGCATTCCCATAGAGCTCGATAGAAAGACTTGCAATTCAAAAAATCCTATGAATTTTTTCCACCAGGGACCATTTTGTCGATAATTGATTTTGCAGAAAACTACACATTTGTTCCACAAAAAGAAATTCAAAGTGAATACTATCATTCTGACCAAGTCTCCATGCTCGTCCATATTCTATATAGACATGTTGAACAAAATGTCGATCATATAGAAAGCACGAGTGAAAATCGACATATAATTAAAGAATATCACTTTTATATCAGTGACGATCGTACACATGATACATGTTTTGTACAACATTGTTTTGGAAGAATTTATGATTCATTGAAAGATCTTGGAATAACATTCAATGAACATTGGATATGGTTAGACAGATGCGCAGGTCAATTCAAATCTGAACGATCATTCTTTTGGTTGTGTTGTCTTCATAAGAAAACATGCATTAAACATTGTTGGAATTTCTTTGAGACTGGCCATGGAAAAGGAGAACATGACGGTGCAGGAGCATGCATAAAATGAGTACTTCGAAGATATCAAATGAACCACTTTGCACGCCGACTTGTGAACGCTGAAGAAGTTGTTCAATGGTGCAAAACTACTCTAAGCCATGAGATTAACCCATCAAGAGAAGTGCGAAGGTACATTCAATTTAATTTATATTGGTAATCTAATTTTAAACATTGTACATTTATCATGCAATGATTATTTTTAATTGTATTTTGATATCATATTTACAAATTCTTTTTCTAATTTTCCATATAAAGGTTTTTCTGGCATATTGGAATTAGAGACGTAAATAGATCAATTGGAAATGACGTTGAAACAATAAAAGGGACTCGAAAATTGCATTCAATTCAAACAAAGTTGTCCACAAATGTGTTTGCATTGGATAAAAGAAAATATTCTTGTTTTTGTGATGTTTGCATAGACAACACAAAATCCAATGACGTTTGTGAAAACAAAATGTATGTGAATGATTGGAAACATACATAGCTAAATACAAAGGGAAAAATGTCTG
The DNA here is from genome assembly GCA_034641835.2 of Pinus albicaulis. Lineage (NCBI taxonomy): Eukaryota > Viridiplantae > Streptophyta > Pinopsida > Pinales > Pinaceae > Pinus > Pinus albicaulis. The sequence continues at coordinate 1,419,166,856 of CM076581.1, read as the reverse complement.
TTGCAATGTTTGAAGAAATGCAATCAGAGGAAACTACAATATCATCCGATGGTGATCAAGTTTCTGATCTTGTTAGAGAAGGTAACATTTGAATTACTTTCTAATGATTTAAATATCTAGAAATAAATTTAAATATGCATAATTTTGTTAAATTCATTTTATTGTGCAGGAGATGTTTTTGCTGTAATTGCACCTATTGACAACGATGAAAATGTGAAGTATTATTTGATGCGTTGCACTGAACAAAAAATGAAATTATTACAAGACTATAATGATCACGGATTTCGGTATGACAAAGGGTCTATTATACTGAAAGGTTATTTTTTCAAACAAACTCGTCAAAGTGAAGACTTTGTTTACTTCGAAGACTATGAACCTGATTCCATAAGTTATGGGTATAGTCGCGGGTATCTTGTCGCATAAAGTTGATAGAGATTCGTCAAAGAAAAAAATCAAAAATTGAAATGAGAAAATGTCAAAATCCGATCATGAGCAGTTATTGAGGATAAATTCCATTAGAATTTTTTGAGATGAAGTGTCCAAAAGTATGTATACTGGATTAAATATGTTTTAGAACTTCCGAGTACTCAACTAAAAGTTAATTTCTTATGTTATTTGTAGTTTACACATGTACAAATTGTTTGGGTACAACTTCGTGCTCTAGATATCAAACCAGTAGTTTTCTATACATGTGCATTGATTAAAAATGTTATATATATTGGATATATACATATATATATATATATATATATATATATATATATATATATTCTAGAATGAAATTAATTGTTCTTGTATATAGCCCCAAGGGTTAGCTCAAGTGGTAGTGAGCCAATACATGGTCCTCTCCGTTGAGGGAGGTCATGGGTTCGATCCTTGAGTCCTTTGGGGTTAGGCCCCGAAAGTCGGCCGAACGGTTTACCGTGCGTACCATCCAGAAATTCTGGGGAAGTACGCCCGGGTTTCCCGTGAGCTTTCCACTCGTGAAAAAATTGTTCTTGTATATGTTCTCCGACCATATGGTACAAATTATTTCACTTTATTTTGTAAGGTCAGATTCGGTCCCCATATGGCCTAGCCTCCAAGGGACGAGATAACAAGTGGTTGTCCCCACTTGCCCGAATCTCAACTTTTAAGTACAATTTTACTGTTTATGTCAAGCATCTTACATGATGTCCTAGCCAAAGATAGATTCTCTTTGTTTCAAGTTTCCAGTAAAAGTTGTCACCGAATGACCTACTCGAACTCTTGTAGTAAACACCATACCTCATCTCTCTTGCTCTCCAATATTATTAGGTTTAATTATTATAACACAAAAATCGTTCTACGTTGTCAATAATTTTTTGCGCTTAGACTAAAATCAATGAACACTATTAATCCAATGTCTTTACAAGTAATGTACCATCATACATGAAATTATATCAAATTAGAAATCAACATATACAATGAAATCAATGGGGATTGTCTTGTTACAAGTAACATAATTTCAATTTACCATATGTGCAAATGTAGGTTGAAACCATCCAAAAATTTAAGTTGTATATTGAAACCATCCAAAACTTTAAGTTTTAAAACCCTTTTGATTATATATTGTGCAACATTAAAACATTAAACATTTAAAGTTCATTAAATATCACATGCAAAATGTAGATTGAAACCATCCAAAACTTGAGTTTTAAAAACTTCACATGTCTTGCCAATTATAATTCAACTATCCAACAAAAACATTCAACAAATTAAATATCACATGCCAAAGTTGTTTCAAGTTTCCGGTAAAAGTTGTCACCGAATGACCTACTAGGATATTATAAATACTAACTTTGTAAGATCATTTGGCATTCGGAAAAATTCAAAAGTCTTAGACTGTCAATCAATTTAATGTATCATTCACCCTAGGGAGTGTAAAATATTCAATGTAGGTTGGTGACGATGCTCACTCCTAGCTTGAAGCAGCGCCAATGACCAATTCTTTAATGAATTCCAATGCACTAGACCAAAGTTGGTTCAACCTACTTGGTTTTTCACCCAAGAAATTCCAAGGATGGACTATCTGGACAAACTGCTGAAATTGAAAAGCTTGACATGGAGATACGACAAGGTGAACAAAGACTTCAAGAACTCTTTATGGAAAGGGCTCACTTGAAGGAAAGAAGCACCACGTTGCAAGCTAAAGTCAAGAACATGGAAGATAAGATCAAGAGGGACTTTCTTGATCTGAAACCTATTGGTTTGAAGAAAGAAAATGCATGTGTTGGCACACTTGGAAAAGAAGACGACCACACTATGAGGATTGGTGCACTTCGTTTGGAAGGAGTCAATATATGTCGTATTGGAGCAATTAGACAGAATTTGAAAAGGAAAGAGCTTGAACCAATTCAAGCAGACCCAGGATCAGATTGTTCTATGGAGCTTCATGAGAAGAGATATGTGAAAAGGACTGTTAAGCCAAGGGCTAGTTAGAAAGACATATTGGAAGAGGAAATGTTGAAGAAGATTGCGGAAGTAAGGCGCAAGACAAGGAGGAGGAATGATGATGAAAGTTCCTTGGACTTGAGATTCGTGTCTACAACCGTACATGGGAAAAATTTCTCTGCTTTGATAGACACGGGGGCTACCCATAGCTTCCTAAGTCGAAAGGGAGCTTCATCTCTTAGAAAGAGGAAGGCTAGCATCGAGAAAGAGTTGAGTGCTTTCAAGGCAGTCAACTCGAGGATGAAAGCAGTGACTGGTGTCATGAAAGGCACACATGTGAGAGTAGTGTCATGGTTTGGAAAGATAGACTTAAGAGTCATTGACATGGATGATCATTTTATGGTGTTGGGACGAGACTTCATGGTTGCAGCATAAGCCATACCAATGATGGACCGAGACATTCTCTTAATTCTTGTGATCAATCTTAAACTATTTTCTGAACTTCTATTCTTATTGTCACCCTTATTAGTTTTGTCATCTTTCCGTATCGATTATATTAAAAAGAAAGTAAAAATCATAAATCATAAACCATTTAAATATTTAGCTAGAACTCTTGTAGTAAACACCATACCTCAAGTCTCTCTTGCTCTCCAATATTATTAGGTTTAATTATTATAACACAAAAATCGTTCTACATTGTCAATAATTTTTTGCGCTTACACTGAAATCAATGAACACTATTAATCCAATGAATTTACAAGTAATGTACCATCATACATGCAATTATATCAAATCAGAAATCAACACATAGGTAAACCATTTAAATATTTAGCTCGAACTCTTGTAGTAAACACCATACCTCAAGTCTCTCTTGCTCTCCAATATTGTTAGGTTTAATTATTATAACACAAAAATCTTTCTACATTGTCAATAATTTTTTGCGCTTACACTGAAATCAATGAACACTATTAATCCAATGACTTTACAAGTAATGTACCATCATACATGCAATTATATCAAATCAGAAATCAACATATACTGTAATGAAATCAATGGGGATTGTCTTGTTACAAGTAACACTTCAATTTACCACATGTGCAAATGTAGGTTCACATTCTATCATTCATGTAGTTTTAAAAACTTCAGATACCATGCCAATTATAATTCAACTATCCAACAAAAACATTTAACATTAAATATCACATGCCATGCCAATTATAATTCAACTATCCAACAAAAACATTTAACATTAAATATCACATGTCAAATGTAATTCAGATGACAACATTACTTCACATTCACATGCAAAAAGTACTAAAACCATCCAAAGAACACTGAAATCAATGAACACTATTAATCCAATGACTTTACAAGTAATGTACCATCATACATGCAATTATATCAAATCAGAAATCAACATATATTGTAATGAAATCAATGGGGATTGTCTTGTTACAAGTAACATTTCAATTTACCACATGTGCAAATGTAGGTTCACATTCTATCATTCATGTAGTTTAAAAAACTTCAGATGCCATGCCAATTATAATTCAACTATCCAACAAAAACATTTAACATTAAATATCACATGTCAAATGTAATTCAGATGACAACATTACTTCACATTCACATACCAAAAGTACTAAAACCATCCAAAAATTAAATAAAACAAATTATATAATAGTTCATTGTAATAAAATATGTCCAAAAATTGTAAATCTCACTTGAGTATCAAACTGTATCAAGTTTAACAAATTTTAAAACCATCTAAATTTTGAAATCAAATCTGTAAATCTTATCCATCAAATGGAGGATCTAGCGTCTGGGTCTCGAGTAGCGCCCTGTCCTGTGAATAGGAAACCATCATACACAATGCACATGTACTTGAACATTAAAATTTGAAGTTTTAAAAATGAATGAGAATATATATATCTAGAACTTCATGTAAAAACAAAATATAACAAAAAAATCATGCAATACCTCATAAGGTTCCCTCTCCATTTGATGAAGAGGTTCTGCCATAGAAACATCTGCAGTGGTAACCTGTACAATATACATGTACAGTTAAATATAAATATATATATATATATACATAAATAATTTATATAAATTAAAAATTTTCAAATGAAAATGCACGTGTACATATATAAACTTATTTGAACAATAATATTAAAAAAAAGAACTAAAGACAACTTGTTCAAATGCTGTGGATGTTCCTATCTCCGTCGCTAGAGTCCTCGGATTAAAAAAATCTTCTGCACGAACCTAAATTCAAAAATTTTTAAATAACCCAAAATATAGATCTCTCTCTCTATATATCTCAATTTTTAATGGAACTTTTTGAGGTAACATAAATTTTGAACTTGTGAAAAATTGTCCATACTTGTACATCTCCCAATGAAGTAGAAGGTATATCTCCTAAGGAAGAAGAAGGTACAGCCACCCCAAAAACATCAGACGGAATCGAAATCTGTTAAAACATTTAAAATCAAATTATATATATACATACATGTACATGTGTGGCAACAATTATTTATTTTAGAGTCACTTAAAAAACACTAACATACATGTGCCAACATATCATGATGGTTAGACCCATCTGCATCGTTTGAGCCAGAGGTCCTGAACGTAATATTAACATTTTCATCACGCATCATGCCTGAGAACTGCAAATGGTGTTTTAACATATAATCATACATTTTTGTTAGATTAATGTACACATACAAATAGATGTATACATGTACATACACATGTATTTATTACAAATTGTACACATGTATATGTAAATATAATTTCAAACCCTAAGGTCACTAACACATATCGTTCCGGTGCCCTCTTCCTCAAAAAAATTAGGTCTTGCAGACCATTGCGACAATTTATTGCATATGTTCGGAGATCTTCAACATTCATGTTGTAAATCTCCTCATCTATACAACAAACAAAATTGGCACGTGCATTTTCACGTGCTCTCTGTCGATTTAAACAAATATCGACTCCACTCAATCCGCTATGAAAATTTTTGATCATAACATCTCTTGCTTCACGACTTATTTGAGAAGTCGCATCCATCTCTGATCGCAGGGTTTCGACTCGAAACGGTCGACTCACCAATGGCGGCTCAGGGCAAGGAAACTCCACATCTCGCTTAGCGCCCTTACGTTGATATAATTGACCTCTCCCCAGGCCAAAAAATTATGAAGGAAGGTCATTGTAGTCGGGTTTCATACCCAAAAAAAATTCTGCATAAAACATTTTTGCAAAATAAACAGGAACCTCATCATTCCATGGAAGCCTTCCAAAGGCCGCAAGATATCGATCATACAAATATTTTGCTTTGTCTGGGTGCTTGAAATACTGCACCTTCAACATTTTTATTTTTGGCCCTTCCTCATAATTAAACATTGAATTAGCATCATCTCTTGAAACTTTTTGTTTTATGTCCTGCCATTTATCGGGACCTATCACTGTTTCTTTTCTCTTTCTCATCAGTTCTACAAACGAATCAGTCGTTGGCCCCAAATTTTTGTACATTTTTACCATTTCACTCAATGAATGTGTAACTATTTCGAGGCTTTGTCTACTCTCAGCAGGTAGAGACAAAGCCTCGAGATCTCTTTGCAATTTTGCATGAAGGCTTTGACACCTTTGTAAGGTGCATTCCGCCATGTTCGTTTCCCATGGTATATCAGTAATCTCAGCCGGATAAGTTGTGCTGGGTTGACAGCCTTCTTCTTCAATGTAGTGCGCTGCCCTGCGTCTTTTTTGACCACTGGCTCGAACATTTTCAGCCTCTGCATCAATATATATAAAATTTCATATATTAGAAAAAACACATGTAAAAAAAGTTGTACAAATTTAATGAAAAAATATTGAAATTGATGGCAACCTTGATGCTGTTGGTTAACATCATCTCTAACATGACCCTGCTGAGAACCAACCCCATAATGAAGCTACTGAGAACCAGACCCACAGTGACCCTGTTGAGAACCAGCAGTCGTTGATTGGCCTTCGGGGGAATAAATATCACCCCCTTCCCACAACCTGCTACCACTCATCCCTCGACCGATTGAACCTTGGCCACGCTCCATGGATGGAGTAGAAACCCTTCTCCTCTTGCCTCCTAAAAATTAAAATATGAAACTTATTAACAACTAATTTCACTCACAAAGTTAATAAAAATATCAATTCCATATGTACACACATGTATGGAGATTTAAGATTATATTTAAATACCGTGAACATCCTCCGATCCCTGAACCTCCATATGGGATTCGGCTGATCTTCGTCTTTCATCCTCCATGATATATATCTATTGGTTGACATTCACAAAATAGATTTCAAAAAATCAATTTGTAATTTAGTGTACACAAATTATGTAGAACACAACTTTCAAAACAATAATTGATCATGTGTGAAACATAGAACCAGTGGAGAAACCTAAGGAAAAACTATGTTTCCAAGTCGAACCTTTGTAGAGGTTCGAGTACCTGAGAGTAAAATCCAGTTTGGGGCTGTTAAATCCAGTATGTTCTATATTTCTTACATTTCTGCCCTCCTATTTTTCTTTCCAATCAAGGTTTATAAAATAACATGAGAAGCAACATGAGACTTGGAACAATAATTTTCATTATCTATATGGAAGGCAAGAAGGATTACTACAATTTGTACTTGATTTTTTAAGAATATATCAAATAAAGTTTTTGAGAAGAAAATATGGCTTGTTCCTTAGTATTTGGCACTTAGAATTTCCATAACGCTTATAACCCCATCCTTACAATTTTTATAATTTCCATGATGAGACATTTGAATTTCCTTCCCCATATTTATTGTTAATGATTATAACCTTAAAATGGCTAGTATTGGTTTGTCATCATCATCTCAAAATGACCTGGCAGATGAAAATTTACCATGTCAATCATCATCACTTCACACCATCTCATACATGACCCCTTCTACATATTATAGGCATGAATTTTTGGCATGTCATCCTCTCTACCTATCCCATGAATGATTGTGACAACAGGTGAATAAAATACAATTTATAAGCAGAGGATAGTTTCTAGTTTGTCCTCCTCCATCCGCCCCATAGCTAGTGATTTCTCAATTTTCCACTTCCAACTTTCTATTCTCGAAATTCATTAGCAACTAATTTTATCGATAGCCACACCACACTACATTAATGAACTCTACGTTGTTTGTTATTGTAAAGTCCAATAACAAACAATGTTAATTGAGTTTAGTAGTGTATATAACAATTTCTTTGACTTCCAGGTGTGTTGTGACTATTAGTTGAATTAACTACAAAATGAATTTCCAAAATAAAATGTTGGAAGAGAAAAAATAGGCAATCACTGGATATGGAGTGGGTGGAGGAGGAAAAACTTATAGTGATCCCTTCCTTATCAAATTTCCTTTATTCACCTAATGTCACAATTAATCCTTAGTCAATGTAGAGGGATGACTATAAATTCAATCATATAATATTAGAAGGTCATATGTAGATGGTGTGAAGCTTGATGATTATAAACATAGTAATTTTTCATCTACTAGGTCATTTTGAGATGATGATTACAAACCAGTGCTAGCCAATTAAAGGTTATAATCATTGGTGCCTAATGTGGGGTGGACAATTTAAATCAAGTTCGTATCAAAGTAAAATTTAGCTCATTTTAGTCAAGGTTAGTTAGAAGAATTAGCTATTGGTTTCTTCCTTCAATTTCCTCTGAAAATGAATGTGTACATGCTTTTGAGAGACATTAGAGGAATAAGGTCCAAATTTTTGATGAAAATGTGATATGAAAGTAAAGGGTTTTAAAGGCAAGCATGTACAAGGCATAGTTGAGCCAAATGTTCTTCAAGAAGGGCCTAATTATTTGGGTCTTGGTTATGGAAAACATGGAAAATGCTCCAAAGCCAAGGAGGCACATGAAGTTGTTCCAAGAAGGAATTTTATTTCGTGTTCATTACCTCAAGCTTATGAAGTTTGTGTTCATGATGAATGGAACATGTACATAGTTTACCTTAAAGTTGTTGTGTTTTACGGATATTAAAATGAAGAACTTCTATTTAGATCCATTCCAGAGATTGACTGCAGGGGCATTTACTAGATATGTCACCTTTCATAAAAGATGATATCCAGAGGCTACCTGGCCCTTTACAGACTCTGCCTATAGAACTTGTAGAAGTAAACACTAGAGGCATTAACAATATCAAAGAACGTTTTCATGCTCGGACATGGGAATGTGTCTCTTTCCCTACGCAAAAAAATAGTTCTTGAGGTAGTTAATCTTCATAGACATGTCATCAAGCAAGTCAATGTGATCATCCCTCCTTCCCTCCCTTGTAAAATAATTATGTTTTTCGGGTCAGAAAGCCAAAATATGGAGACAATTATCACCAAATCCAACGTACGATTATGCATGATGGAGAATCTCTAGCGCTTTCCCTTGTTAATATATTTAATAATCTCAATATTTATTTAAAAGTATCAATAGTATTTCGGCGACATCACATTGTTCAAATCTCATGCTCGAAATACTATTGATACTTTTTTAAATAAATATTGAGATTATTAAATATATTAACACGGGAAAGCACTAGAGATTCTCCATCATGCATAATCGTACGTTGATTCTTATAGAGTGAAAAAACTAAAAGAATCAACTTGCAGGGTCATTTTAATGGGGGGTGGAGAATTAAGGTCTAAAACCTTTTGGAGTCATTTTGAGGTATTGAATGACATTTCTGGGGGTCAAACGATTATATAATTTAAGTTGAAGGCCCATGAAATAAATATGACTTTTATGTGACATTTGTAAATTAAATCATCTATTTGTTGTGTTATATGAACAAAATTGGTACGCATATCTAAAGAGTCCAAATGCTCATTCAAGACCATATCTAATCCTCATCTAACTTAGCCATGGATTTGCAATACTATATTTGAGTTGGCTAGCTCCATTTCAAGATATTATGGTTATCCAAGAGGGGATATAAAAAATTAAAAGAAGAATGGAAAAGAGGATTTCATAATCGGTGAGGGTCAAGATGATTCACATGATGAAGTGCAACTAAAAGAAGCGCCATTGAAATGGTTTGCTGAAAGATGGTTAGATTTCTTATCCAATTAAGGCCTAGCATGTATTTTGATGTTTCATGACTTTCTTTGCAAATTCAAAGTATGGTGCATGTTGCATGAAGCAAGATGTTGAAAGTAGAGTTATGTTGGACACACTTAAATGCAACAAATATGGAAATTTGTACATGAGCTCTATTATTTGACTTCAGAGTCAGTTGTTTGAAGAGGCATGTTTTGTCAACTTGTGTTTGGTTGATGGTTTTGTACACCAATATGTAAGAGTACATGGACATATTCACATGATGTGAATTCTTTTTTCTTTGAAGGAGAAAAATGATATGTCAGCGAGCTATGTTTCTTGCATGATGTGTTTTCAGTTTGATGGTTTTGTTTGTGACAAGACGTCACAAGATTTTACGAGGTCCACTCTTGAGTGAGAGCCTCATGATTACAACCTATTCGTGAGAATCAAATGGGAGTGCATCCTTATTTTGAAAACAAGTAGGATTCTAAGCTACCTAGGACTCAAACCATCATTTTTAAATTTGAAATATAATGGTTTTGTTTCAATGCCTGAATCCACAACCCTAACACATGAAATCACTAATCTAATTACACATGAAATAAATATTTATTTTCTCCAACATTAAAAATATAACTAAAAACTAAATTCAACATAGTTGAAAGAAAAAGAAGCGCCATTGAAATGGTTTGCTGACAGATGGTTAGATTTCTTATCCAATTAAGGCCTAGCATGTATTTTGATGTTTCATGAATTTCTTTGGAAATTCAAAGTATGGTGCATGTTGCATGAAGCAAGATGTTGAAAGTAGAGTTATGTTAGACACACTTAAATGCAACAAATATGGAAATTTGTACATGAGCTCTATTATTTGACTTAAAAGTCAGTTGTTTGAAGAGGCATGTTTTGTCAACTTGTGTTTGGTTGATGGTTTTGTACACCAATATGTAAGAGTACATGGACATATTCACATGATGTGAATTTTTTTTTCTTTGAAGGAGAAAAATGATATGTCAGCGAGCTATGTTTCTTGAATGATGTGTTTTTAGTTTGATGGTTTTGTTTGTGACAAGACGTCACAAGATTTTGCGAAGGTCCACTCTTGAGCGAGAGCCTCATGATTACAACCTATTCATGAGAATCAAATGGGAGTGCATCCTTATTTTGAAAACAAGTAGGATTCTAAGCTACCTAGGACTCAAACCATCATTTTTAAATTTGAAATATAATGGTTTTGTTTCAATGCCTGAATCCACAACCCTAACACATGAAATCACTAATCTAATTACACATGAAATAAATAGTTATTTTCTCCAACATTAAAAATATAACTAAAAACTAAATTCAACATAGTTGAAAGAAAAAGAAGCGCCATTGAAATGGTTTGCTGACAGATGGTTAGATTTCTTATCCAATTAAGACCTAGCATGTATTTTGATGTTTCATGAATTTCTTTGCAAATTCAAAGTATGGTGCATGTTGCATGAAGCAAGATGTTGAAAGTAGAGTTATGTTGACACACTTAAATGCAACAAATATGGAAATTTGTACATGAGCTCTATTATTTGACTTAAGAGTCAGTTGTTTGAAGAGGCATGTTTTGTCAACTTGTGTTTGGTTGATAGTTTTGTACACCAATATGTAAGAGTACATGGACATATTCACATGATGTGAATTTTTTTTTCTTTGAAGGAGAAAAATGATATGTCAGCGAGCTATGTTTCTTGCATGATGTGTTTTCAGTTTGATGGTTTTGTTTGTGACAAGACGTCACAAGATTTTGAGAAGGTCCACTCTTGAGCGAGAGCCTCATGATTACAACCTATTCATGAGAATCAAATGGGAGTGCATCCTTATTTTGAAAACAAGTAGGATTCTAAGCTACCTAGGACTCAAACCATCATTTTTAAATTTGAAATATAATGGTTTTGTTTCAATGCCTGAATCCACAACCCTAACACATGAAATCACTAATATAATTATACATGAAATAAATAGTTATTTTCTCCAACATTAAAAATATAAATAAAAACTAAATTCAACATAGTTGAAAGAAAAAGAAGCGCCATTGAAATGGTTTGCTGACAGATGGTTAGATTTCTTATCCAATTAAGGCCTAGCATGTATTTTGATGTCTCATGAATTTCTTTGCAAATTCAAAGTATGGTGCATGTTGCATGAAGCAAGATGTTGAAAGTAGAGTTATGTTAGACACACTTAAATGCAACAAATATGGAAATTTTTACATGAGCTCTATTATTTGACTTAAGAGTCAGTTGTTTGAAAAGGCATGTTTTGTCAACTTGTGTTTGGTTGATGGTTTTGTACACCAATATGTAAGAGTACATGGACATATTCACATGATGTGAATTTTTTTTTTCTTTGAAGGAGAAAAATGATGTGTTTTCAGTTTTATGGTTTTGTTTGTGACAAGACGTCACAAGATTTTGCGAAGGTCCACTCTTGAGCGAGAGCCTCATGATTACAACCTATTCGTGAGAATCAAATGGGAGTGCATCCTTATTTTGAAAACAAGTAGGATTCTAAGCTACCTAGGACTCAAACCATCATTTTCAAATTTGAAATATCATGGTGTGTTGTTTCAATGCCTGAATCCACAACCCTAACACATGAAATCACTAATCTAATTACACATGAAATAAATAGTTATTTTCTCCAACATTAAAAATATAACTAAAAACTAAATTCAACATGGTTGAAAGAAAAAGAAAATGGAACTTACATTCAATGAAAATTTCTAAATAAGAACATTGAAATTATAATTTTCTTTCTTACACAGTTTAAGATTTGGGGTGTAAAGTTTTTTCCAAAAATTCTTTTAAAATTTTTTATGCTTCACATTTCCGCCCAATTATCTATTCCTAATGTATTGCAATAACTGTTAGTTAATTAAACAATCATAAACCATTTCAATCTTCTTTCCTTTTATGTCTTTAAAATATCAAGATAAGGAAAAAAAACTTTAAAATATCATACATCAATCAATAAGAAAACATATCAACTCAACTAGAGCCAACATGGAGATATCATTCTATAGTATGTACCATTCAAAAATGAGCATCAAGTACATGTCCAACAAAAGAGAATTGACCAAAATCGACCCAAATGTTTCTCCAAAGAAAAGCATTGCAGTATGCTAGATTTGTAATAAATTCAAAAAAATTAAATATTACTTGAAATATGAATTTGGATGTGAAATAATCATAGCTAAATGTGAAAAAAAAAATTATATATTTGTTTTAACTCCAATGTAATATGGGGTTTAAATCTATGATACTATGGGAAATAGAGATCTATCCAAAAAGTATTTCTTTCAATATCAGTATAAATATACATAAAGTCTTGAATATTCTGCAATTTAATGAAACAATAATTAATAATCCATCTTTGAAACCATCTAAATAATAAGGAAATAACACATATGTGGAAACCAACAAGCACCATCAATTTACCAACCAACCAAATCCCCAGTGATGGCAAGGGTTAGGCTGTTATATTTTATCTACATATAACCCAAATGATTTGGTTGTCCTTTGTGCTACTTCTTAGAAAAATTGCTAGATGAAAGTTAAGGAAATTCACGATTGCGAAATTCTAGGTGTCCAAGAGGTGTAAGAAAAAGGAATAAAATAAAATAAAATAAAAATAATTTAGCTCCCAAGGTCTCCAATGAGGAACCAAAGCATATTTCTTTGTCAAGTTTGTCCTTAGAAAAGCTACAACATGAAATCACGAGAAATTCACAATTACAAGATTCTAGGTGTCCAAGAGCTTAAAGGATAAAAAATAATGTAAAAAACTGAAAACTTGAACTCGTAAGGTGTACAAAAGGGAAACAAAGTATATTTCTCAAGGCCATTTTGTACTTAGAAGAGAAGCAAGATGAAAATAGAGAAGATTCACAATTGCAAGATTGTAGGTGTCCAAGAGCTTAAACAAAAAACTCAAGTTCTGAAGGTCTACAAAAGGCATGGGAGGCTTAATATTAAGCAAAAATAACCACCAAATATCTTCCTTGAGAAAAAAAATAAAGGAAATAAAGAGTCACCAAATAACTAAAACATTGTTGTTTTGTGGAACCAAGATACAGTCAACAATATAAGTGCTACACAAAAACAAATGTAAACACAATGGAAAACTGAAACATATCTCGCTATCAAATTTGTGAATTCTTATTTTAATATGGTAGAACTTAAGTCTCAATTGTAATTGGATTCTTTCTAAAGTGTAATTCCAAGCTCATTAAGCATACTAGGTGACCAAATTTTTAAAGTAACTTGAGATTCACAACAAGAGATACACAACATGCACCACAATACACAATGCGCCCTTGTAGATAAGGATTTAGACAAATATACTTCAACAAGGATGGAATCAACCTTCAAAAAGAATGATATAATGGAAGAAATATATCAATACTAGTGTCCTTTTTCATTCCTTAATAGCTATGATGACGAGAAACTTGAAATGCTAGAGATTTTAGCACTTGAGTATGGAATGGACCAAAAAATTATTGACCGCAATTGTTTGGTGACCTTCAACTTTATGGAAAATGTAGGACTACAGGGAAGTTCTCTTTGCACATGAAAGATGTAATTTCATTCCAATTACAGATAAATAATATGTTTTATTTCTGAAATTAAAATATATATATATGTGTGTGTGTGTGTGTGTGTGTGTGTGTGTGTGTGTGTGTGTGTCCAATGAATGACCACAAGGTTGGTCAATAGGATTCAAAAGTATAGACAATGTGATTGCATATTTATATTTCAAATTAAAATCAAAATTTTATAAAGTGCCTAAATCTTATTCAAAGATTAACATTTCTAAGATTAGTGGAATCACTAAACAACATCATAAAAATATAACAATAGAATAGTGTACATGCTTCTATTCTATGGTTATCCCTCTATCCTTGTAACCTAGATCTATTTAAACATTGGCAGTTTTAGGAGGAGATCCCATGTCAGGTCTAACTTTGAATGAGTTGCACAAGGACTAACTAACTAACGTACATATGTGAGAAAGAGATTAACAAGAAGTATATAAATGAAAAAGTAAGACAAGGGAAAAGCAGAGTAAGACATGAGAAGAGTAAGAAAACGCTAGAGCGGAGTAGAGTAAGACATGAGAAGAGTAAGAAAACGCTAGAGCAGAGTAGAGTAATACAAGAGAAGAGTAAGAAAAGGCTAGAGCAGCGCATTTTTATAGAAATTCAATCCATTGTCCTTAACATGCATGATCAGAATATTTTTCTCATACAAAAACTATAATGTTATCATTTCCTATACCAAAGATTAATTATACACTAAAAAATACCATCTCAAATTGAAAATTATGCATATGTAGCATGTCGAGAGAGATAGAAGCATAGGAAGGCTTTTGTATTGACATATTTTGGTCAACCTATAGAGCATGTACATGCTACAGTGTGACATAAACTTCAGATAGCCTTTTGTTGAAGTTTTAGGAAATGTCTCTACTTATTTGCGCTATGTAGCTTTTAAAATTGCAGGGAGGAAAAAATTACCCGCATTGGACATCAAGTGAATGGAAACCTTTTTTTTCAGTAAGAACAGATAATGTATTACACAGCACAGGAACAGAACAGATAATATATTACACAGCACAGATAGTCTTCCAGCATAAACATCAATTACTGTATCATGACTGTAGATGTAATGAAACCTATAATGAGAAGAAACCTTGCCACTTCAAGAGTTCTGATGACCTAAAATTGAGACCTATATGCTATATAATAGAGATTAAAGGTAGCATATGTAACAGACCTGAGAAAGAGATTAGGACAATCAATGTGGTTATTTTTCAATTCCTAATCAGTAGATAATAGTCATCAATTAGGCTGCACTGTGTGTGTTCTAGGTCTGTGCCCTAGAGGGCCGAGAGTTGCAGACTTAGGTTAGAATATAGGCCGCAGATTTGAAGAGCTTCTAACCAGTCCTAGCTCCTATTCAAGGAAGGCCGAATGGTATAGTATTAAAAACGTTCTACTGTGCACATGTAATGACTTTGTTTCAGGTATGTTATAAAAAAGGTTGCATTTCAGAGGTGTCCAAGGTAGATATTCTGATGAGGACCTAGGCCTGTAATTAAGCCTCAAAACTTCGCTCTTGTTGGAGCCACTTCACCTCAGACCATAGCATTAAAATGATCCTCAAAGAAGGACGAGGTTCTGCAATAAAATAACCCACAAGATAGGTCCCCCACCTATAAACGGTATTTCCCAACAAGTCCCTTAACCCAAAAGGAAAATAAAAGTATCCTAATCACAAAAGAACACTTCAAAATTTTCAAAATTTGCGTTTTGTATAGGGTCCCAACTCGCATAGTCTTACAAGGTTTTTAACATGACGTCCCAATCAACACTTAAGGAAACAGATACAAAAACGCATTAACAGATTTTCCACGTCCATACCCGATGACCGAAGAGCGCGACCGCGGCAAACACGAGGAGCTGCGGCGACGAGGAGAAACAACGATAGAGGTGCGACAGAACTTCAGCACGGCGACGAGGTGCGGCAGAGGTGCGACAGAACTCCAGCACGACGACAAGGTGCGACAGCGACAGAGAAAACGCAGGAACAATAAAATCGGTAACCATATAACTTCGCAGGCGATTTATTTATAGAAAATAGTTCGGCCGAACTATTTTAAATGTAAAAGTTCGGTCGAACTAAATGTTTGGCCGAAATTTTATATAATTTCGGCCGAACTTTAGTTGCCGGTTTTCCAATCCCTGGCAAAAATTTTGTTTTCCCGCGGCGTCAGTAAGCCGTCAATCTAAACGAAATCGCGAGTTCGGCCGAACTTTAAAAACAAGTTCGGCTGAACTCTATAAAATGTTCGGCCGAACTATTGCCGAAAAAAAATTTCAACCCGCAATTCTCACAAAAGTGTAACCCAGGTTCACGTTTCCGCCCTAACAATTCTTTAGTTAGAAGAAGATCCAGCAAGTATCTTCAAAAAGAAATCATTGAAGAAAGCATCCTCTAAAAGTAATCATCCTCTATAACCATATATCGGTCTCCATGTGGGTATTCATTGCAAAAGCTCAATTGGTGCTGCACTCAATGGCAAGGAAAACTGAGCTCATATGGCCTTGCCCAAGCCTCTTCACAAGACTGAAACCCTCTAAAGGATTCAACCTCTCGTTCCTCCTCTTCTCTTGGTGTTTCCATATTAAAATGTCCTCGACTTTGCAGTAATATGATCTTGTGTATCGGATAACGCCATGAATGCAGACGTTCTTAATACCGCTCATTCATTCTTATGGGGTAGTTTCTAACTAACTAAAACCATACCGAATTCTTGATTCCAACGGTTTACAGGGATGTTACAGAAATATTCTTATAATTCAAAAGCAGTGAAACACTACTAGCATTCTTGTTATTCATATGCAATTTTTTCCAGCTCCAAAGCATTATTATATATAATTTTTCAAAAAATGATATCCATTTCAATATTCCTTCCATATGTATAACCTAGTGTAATTTATTAACATTCATTTTCATGTTTTTGATAAATAAATCAAAGTCATGAAAATGGGTTAATCAGAGATATCCCATTTTTATTTGAGAGACTACACCTTCAATTTCATGTGGCTTTCTTTTATGAATAATGTTTCAATATGGAAAATGTAACATTTTCATGTTTTATGATATATCATTATCATGAAAATGGGTTAATAAGAAATATCCCATTCTTATTTGAAAGAGTACACCATCAGTTGGAAAATGTAACATTTTCATGTTTTATGATATATCATTATCATGAAAATGGGTTAATCAGAAATATCCCATTCTTATTTGAAAGAGTACACGATTAGTTTCATATGACTTTCTTTTATGAATAATGTTTCAATATAGAAAATGTAATACTCTAGGAATGAATGGGTTCTAGAATGCATATGTTATTTTTTATTTAAAATAACAAATTAATATAAAAATATTATCTTCAAAATTGAATTTTAAAATTATTAATTTTTTTAATAATTAATAATTATTTTAATAATAATCTAGGTTTCTAAATTACTTACCCATATATTCAAAATAAAAATTTTAATATGGTTGAGATATTTTGTGATTAATTATTCACTATTTTAATGATATTCTAGATATTCAGTCCTTTTGAATTATTCCTTATTTAAAATATATTCTTAATTATTTGTTGTCATTTTAATAATGCTCCAGCTATTTTGTCTTTTTTGAAATATTGCGTAGTTAAAATATAAAATAAATTTAACTAATTTTTTTTTAATCCTTTACATGAATTTCCTTTTACTATTGAGAAGTCAAAGATTCAATTCTTTGGTTCAATTTTCTCCATACTTTTATATCTCTCAATATCTTTGTTTATATGGTCCATGAACCACATAAAAACAAAAAATATTACTTTTAAAAATAATTTGACTGATATCAAATAATTAATATAAAAAAAAAAAAAACCATCTGTGAAATATTGGTTGACCATATCCATTAAACTTTGAAACAAAATCTTAAAATTTTGAAATCTTATTATAATTCAAAAGCATTGAAACACTACTAGCATTCTAGTTAGTCATATGTACTTTTTTCCAACTCCAAAGCATTATTATATATAATTTTTCAAAAAAGGATATCCATTTCAATATTTCTTCCATATGCATGAGGTAGTGTAATTTATTAACATTCATTTTCATGTTTTTGATAAATAAATCATAGTCATGAAAATGGGTTAATAAAAAATATCTCATTCTTATTTGAGATACTACACCTTCAATTTTATGTGGCTTTCTTTTATGAATAATGTTTTAATATGGAAAATGTAACATTTTCATGTTTTATGATTTATCATTATCATGAAAATGGGTTACTCAGAAATATCCCATTCTTATTTGAAAGAGTACACCATCAGTTTTATGTGGCTTTCTTTTATGAATAATGTTTCAATATAGAAAATGTAATACTATAAGACTGGATGGGTTCTAGAATGCTTTATATTTTATTTAAAATAACAAATTAATATAAAAATATTATCTTCAGAATTGAATTTTAATATTATTAATTTTTTAATAATTAATAATTATTTTAATAATAATTTGGGTTTTTAAATTATTTACCCAGAAAAATATTATATTCAAAATTAAAAATCATTAAAAATGTTTTATAATAAATCCTTATCCTGAAAAGGAGTTAATCAGAAATATCCTATTCTTATTTGAAAAGCTACACCATCAATGTCATGTGGCTTTCTTTTATGAATAATGTTTCAATATAGAAAATCTAATTTACTATAGGAATGGATGGGTTCTAGAATACATGTATTATTTTTTATTTAAAATAACAAATTAATATAAAAATATTATCTTTAAAATTGAATTTTAATATTATTAATTATTTTAATAATATTCTGGGTTTTTAAATTACTTACCTTGAAAAATATTATATTCAAAATTAAATTTTAATATGATTAAGATATTTTGTGATTAATTATTCACTATTTTAATGATATTCTAGATATTTTATCCTTTTGAATTATTCCTCATTTAAAATATATTTTAGCTAATTTTTGTTTAATCCTTTACATGAATTTCCTTTTTGATGATATACTGTACTGAGTATATAAATTGATTTCTTTCATGGACACTAGACTCTGACTTTCTGAATAAATAAAAAAACAGTTTTGAGTGGAGAAAAAATGAAATACAGCCTGTTGTCCCCTCGACGGTTTTGAGTGGAGAAAAACTGAAATATTGCTGGATGTCCCCGCAATAACTGTCGTTGAGTGAAAAAGAAAAGAAACAAGCTGTACCTATGTTTATTTTGAAAAGAAATGAATATCATATGACTTCCACTTTAATAAAAAGTGGATTCTGCTTTGCAAAATGCACAAAAAGAAGTTTGAGAGTCAGCTCGGAAGTCATGATGTTCGACTGGTAATAATGAAAATAAAAGGAAAGCAGAGTGTTCTACATATCCATATTTTTTTATTCAATTGTTTATCTATCTGCTTATATTTATATTAACTTTTAAATTTATTAAGTTTAAAAAAATCAATTTCTTTTAATTTTTAAAATTTGGTTTAATTATTTTTAATTTAATTTTATTGTAATTTTTTTAATGTTTATTTTTTAAGTTTTATGTAATTTGTCAAAATGTTAAATAGTATATTATATTTTAATATCTTTATTATATAAAATTGGTTAGAGTAATTATATGTTTTAAAATTTTTAACAGAATTTTGATCGAATTTTAATCTTTGTTGTTCAAATAATTTTTAATTACATATACAGATTTAACTAAAAATTTACAAATTAAATTTGTGATTCTAAAAAAATCTCTACTCAAACAAATTAAATCAAAAAATAACAAATTCTTCTACCGTTTGTGTGTGGTAAAAGCCAGAAGCAATGATTATTTTTTTGGTTTTAAATTTTGTTTCTCAATTGGAAACGTACACAAGTAACGGCGTGTTCCGCAAGCTATTTTGTTTTCACAATTATATCGTACGACAAAATTGTTATCAAAATATGAAACAATCCAGGACAAATCACAGCGTCACAATTCAGAGATTTATTTTATATTTTAAAAATGCATGAAAACTGATGAACAATGGTAGGAAAAAAATAAAATAATTTTCATTACCTCAGAAGATTTCGGATCTAATCGACAAGTTGGGGATGCCAGATCTATATCAGCTTTCTCTCTCGCATGTTATCATAACCCAAATCCCAAGTTGTGTTATGTGAGAAACTTACTGTTGTTGCAGGTGTCCAGTCTCAAAACTAAGTTCTCCAGAAAGATGGCATATACAGTGGATAATGTGCAGATCCAGAAGCTCAATAATATTGGAAAGCTAATGTCCAATGGAATAAATCATCTTCAAGTGCAGGATAAACATATCCTGCCTTCCAATGAACGCCCTCGGATGGCTGAGGTCTCATACTCTGAAAGCCTTCCGGTGGTGGATCTCAAAGATCTTGATGGCCCTTACAGAAGTAGGGTTATACAAAAAATTGGACATGCATGTGAGGACGGTGGCTTTTTCCAGGTATGCCAGCTTTCAATCTCCCAACCTACTGTACCTTATCCTTTACTCAGAGTAGAAAGACATTAATCTATTCATAATCTTTATTCAGAGCATAAAGGCATTAATCTATTCATAAACTTTATTCAGAGCAGAAAGACATTAATCTATTCATAAATTTTGTATTGTTTTTTTAATGAGTAAGTTTAATGGTTAAGAATATGTATTTTGTATAGATTCAAGAAATGAGATTATAAATTTTAATTCAAATTCAAAAAATATTCTGAAGATATGGCTACTCTGTCATCACTAAATTGAAGATTGCTTCAGGTTGAACTTTAATAGTGGAATGGTTAGTGAAGTATAATTTTCATCACTAACTGGAAGATTGCTTCAGGTTGAAGTTTAATAGTGGAATGGTTAGTGAATTGTAATTTTCTGTCCAAGGCATATGGTTGATGTGATTGTGATATATTGACTACAGATAGTGAACCACGGAGTTCCAGATACAGTGATGAAAAATATGATGGGGGTTGCCAAAGAATTCTTCGAAATGCCTATCGAAAACCGAGCATGCCTTTACTCAGAAGACAGAAAGCAGCGAGTTCGTCTTTCTACAAGTTTCGATATTCACAAAGAAAAAGTTCATAACTGGATGGACTATCTAACTCAACCTTGCCATCCTGTGGAGGAAGTCATGAGTTCCTGGCCTGAAAAACCTGCAGCGTACCGGTAAGTAGTTAACTTCTTTTTCATTATTTTATATTTATATATAAAAGAGTATAAGGATATATTCATATTGATCTGGATCTATCGAGAGTCGAGATTTAAACCATGATCATATATGAGAATATATTCATCTTGATCTGGATTTATAAAGAATAGATATTTCATCTTAACCTCCACTTATTGAGAATCTAATCATGTTTTGATTTGATATATAAACCATTGAAATCGATTTTTGTAAATTGCAGATTCAAAAAATATTTCAGAATTTGATTGAGTATTAAATCATTGATATTTTTATTATCATTATCAATTTTTATTTTTATTTTTATTTAAGATGTTTCCTAAATCTGCCATGACATAAATTCAACAACATATATCAAATATGCAGATAAACGTTTTCAATACGTTTTAAATTTATATTAGATAAAAAGTTGAGCTTATCAGAGAACTCAGCCCATCATACATTATACACATAGCTTGTAATTTGTATTGCAAGAAACAAATATCTATATACAACTGAGAAGCTTCTAGAGGCTAGCTGTCCATGGCGATAGCTTCCTCGAGAAGCTAGACAATCTCTCCAGAAACTCTTAGACATCTTTTTCATTTAATTTTGTACCAGGGGTTGGTTGAAAGTAAGGTTCATCCAGCATTTTTCTCTTAATTTTAACCATATGACATTATAACAAAATACAATTTTAACCATATGACATTATAACAAAATACATAAGACATCAAACATACTCTTAATTGTTATAAGACATAAATGTTTTAAATTGATATTGGATAAAAAGTTGACCTTATCAAAGAACACATCACGTCACACAATATACATACAACTTGTGATTTGTATTGCAAGAAATAGATATGTATACACAGGAGAGAAGCTTCTCCAGGCTTGATGTCCGTGGCTATAACTTCCTCAAGAAGCTATAGGATCTCTCCAGAAACTTTTAGACATTTCTTCCATTTAATTTTGTCTGCTGAGTTAGTTGAAATTATTGTTCATCCAACACTCTCCTTAATTTTAAGGATATGACAGAGACACAAAATACACTATCACAAAATACATAAAACATAAACATACTCTTAATTGTCATGCTTACTAGTTTAAGTATAAAGATCACATACTTTTTCATTACTTTTTAATTTTTCAATTTATTTTTTTATATAAATAAAAAAATATAAATATATATTCATATTGATCTGGATCTATCGAGAATGATATATATAGATCTAGATTTATAGAGAATGGATATTTAATCTTAATCTCCATTTATTAAGAATGTAAACATGTTTTGATTTGATATATCAACAATTGAGATCGATTTTCTTTTCTAATCTAGGCATTTCAATGTAGATTGCAGATTCAGAAAACATTTCAGAATTTGATTGAGTATCAAACAATTGATATTTCTATTATCACTATCTAATTTTATGCATTTCAATGTAGATTGCAGATTCAGAAAACATTTCAGAATTTGATTGAGTATCAAACAATTGATATTTCTATTATCACTATCTAATTTTATTTTTATTTAAGATGCTTCAATTCAATTTTATTTTTATTTAAGATGCTTCCTGAATCTGCAATGACATAAATTCAACAACAACATATATCAAATATGCAGATAAACGTTTTAAATTTATAGTGGATAAAAAGTTGAGCTATCGTTAAAATTGATATATTTTTACACTTGCATCCCAAATGAAGATAAATCCATATTTGCTAAACTTCAATACAGCATTAATCTATCTTGTTAACTTGTTGTTACAGAGATAAATCCATATTTGCTAAACTTCATTACATCATTCATTTATCTTGTTAACTTGTTGACAGTGAGATCGCGGGCAAATACGTTGTGGAATTGAGAACACTAAGTTTAAAGCTGCTAGCAGCAATTTCTGAAGCCCTAGGGCTCGACTCTGATTACTTGAATAGAGTTTTTGGAAAACATGAGCAGCTGATGAATATAAATTACTACCCTCCATGCCCAAACCCAGATCTTACCATGGGTTTAGCAGGTCATTCAGATTCAGGTGCCATCACGGTTTTAATGCAAGGGGATATCAGCGGCCTGCAAGTACAAAAAAATGGAAAGTGGGTCGCTGTGGAACCCATTCCTAACGCCTTCGTTGTCAACTTGGGAGATCAAGTGCAGGTTAGTAAAGGGTAGCTAGGTACTTCCAATAGAAGATATTTTTATTTGAATCTTCTCAAATTGGCGGCATTAATCATAATTTTTTTTTTTTTGTTTGTGGTGCGTTATCATTTGATTATAAATAGGTTGTTAGCAATGGGAGATTCAAAAGTGTTGAACATCGAGCAGTAACAAACGCGTCCACTGCACGCATATCAATTCCTACGTTCTTTATCCCTGCAATGGATGCCTTCATTGTTCCTGCAGCCTCCTTGGTTGATGAACAACATCTACCTATTTATAGTGGATATAAGTTTGAGGAATTCTGGAAACTTTTTCGAAGTAAGGGATTAACAGCATTATTGGATCATTTCAAAATAGAATATCCAGAGAATACTAGTCATTGAATTAAATTTGGGTTGCTCAGAGATGTGTACACCCTTCATTTGTAATGTATGTTCACAGTTCTAGACTCCAGACTAGCAGTGCAGAGCATGCAGTTTGCAGATCCGTCCCTCACATATATTTATGTCTGTGATAGAAGGCATTTCATTTTGCTTCTTGGAAAATGTTTGGTTACATGTAGCACCGAAATAATAGAGCAATTCTGTACGTGGCTTCTCATTCAATCTATTCGCTTCGTGGCAGGAAATATAAAATAAATGTACATGGCTTCTTATTCAATCTAGTGGCAATATAAAATGAATGTTAAGGTTACTTGAAAGCCAAGTCAATCTTACTATGTGCTTTGGTGGAATATTCCTCTGAATATGTTTTTTTTTTTTTTTTTGGTACGAAAAGGGATTGTGTAAAGTTTTCACAAACTCATTCAGACTGGAAAGCAGATGTGACAAAGGGATCAATCATCTAATAAAAACAAGTTTGATAAGATAAAGCAGATGCGAGTTCATGGATTCACAAATTCATTCAAACTTTAAAGTGTTACGGCAAGAGGAAGCTACTTTAAAAGAGATTTTGATAAAAATAAAATTAATAATAATTTATAACCAAATTATAATAATGTGATTAATTGGAAATACTGATTATACAAATTTTACATTTAATAAAATAATTTTGTTTATATATTTTTTAATTTTAAGATTAGTAAAGTGTATTATATGTTTTAATCTTTAATATAAAATTAATATTTGATAAACAAACATATATTTTAAAAATATGATGTGTTGTTATAAAGTATAAAGTAAATGTAAAAGTTTTTTATATTCAATATGAAATTGAATATATATATATATATATATATATATATATATATATATATATATATAAAGTTTGAAAATTTATTGGCACTTTAATGGGTTTGTCAATTTTTAATAGATTCAAAATTAAATTGAATTAGGTTAATGTAATCTTTCTTAGAAATATACAAATCTTTTTAATATATTTTTTTTAAGTTGATACAAAAGATTTCGACTAAAATAAAAGATTGTATATTGATATCCAATATGTAAGCATTGTTAGAGATAGCAACATCAAACCCGCAATAAGAATCAATATGTAAAGAAAAAAGTGTTGGGTACCGACAAACTAAAACACAATAACTAGAGAGTCGAACAATGCATAAGGAAAAAATGAAAGTGAGAACTAGAAAGACCATCACCGCAAATCTTTAATAGAAAAAACCAAACAAGAAATTTGCAGAAAAGCGTGTCGAGAATCAATCCACCATACTTTACTTCAAACCAACAAAAAGAAGGAATAGAGAAGTTCATCCAAGTACTTTCCCGCAACCCACGAATGCAGCACAATAGAGACAAACCAAAACCATTATGTTAAGAGAGGCGTTGAGCACCAATATGCGAAAACAATTATGTGAAGAGAGACATTGAGAAAATCCAGGACCTAAACCCTAGACCAAGTCTTCCTCCAAGCACCAAGTCAACCCTTCAAGAATGTTCTCCAAATAGGTCAAAGATAAACCAAGCCAACAAGGGTCAAATTCCCTTCAACTTGCTTCAAGTCTCAACTTCAGCCCCTAACTTATATTTGCAATATCGTCCTACAACTCTAGGTCATACAATCATTTTAGAAACATGTAACAACCTCCTCCCACACTGACCCACTTTCACTAGTTTTCTTGGGGTAAACATGAGCTAAGGGTCATTATGATAAGACTCAACCTCCTATATAAACTTAAGGAAATGTAGTAGACAACTGAAGACTTTATTGACCTCCCTAACGTACTACATGACTTCCACGGGCTACCCAACCTCTCCAAGTGTCCAACCCCTATATCCCCACCTTTTGAGAGCTTCTTCGAAATGCCTATAAAAAACTGAGCATGACTTTACTTAGAAGACCGAAAGAAGCTAGTTCGAATTTCTACAAGTTTCGATAGTCACAAAGAAAAAGTTCATAAGTGGATTGACTATCTCAATTAACCTTGCCATCCTATGGAGGAAGTCATGAGTTCCTGGCCTGAAAAACCTGCAGCATACCGTAAGCATTCTTAATAAAGAGTATGAGAATATATTCATCTTGATCTGGATCTATAGAGAATGGATATTTAATCTTTACCTCCATTATTAAGAATGTAAACATGTTTTGATTTGATATATAAACCATTGAGATCAATTTTCTTTTCTTAATCTATACATTTCAATGTAGATTGCAGATTCAGAAAATATTTCATGAAACCATTGATATTTCTATTATCACTATCAAATTTTATTTTTATTTAAGATGTTTCCTAAATCTGCAATGACATAAATTCAACAACATATATCAAATATGCTGATAAACGTTTTAAATTTATATTGGAATAAAAGTTGACCTATCATTAAAATTGATATCTTTTTACACTTGCATTTCAAATAAAGATAAATATTGTAATGAAGATAAATATTTGGAATCTATGCTTCTGTGATCCATCATATAATTTGTAAAAAATCTTTCGGTAATAATCACATGCAATGGAACATTGTCGACGCGTTTCGAACCAACCAGTGTGGTTCATCATAAGGACTAGGTGAGAGCTCAAATCAAGACATTAAGTTTAAATAGATGTAGAGAAGGCTAAACTAGCGGTTAGGAAAACGACTAATTTGATTTCATTTTTATTATTATAATATTTGATTAATTTATTCAATTAATCAAATAAGATAAATATTGTTATTTAAGAGGTTTCCTAAATCTGCACTGACATAAATTCAACAACATATATCATATATGCAAACAAAGGTTTTAAATTTATGTTGGATAAAAAGTTGAGCTATCATTAAAATTGATATATTTTTACACTTGCATCCGAAATGAAGATAAATCCACATTTGCTAAACTTCATTACAACAATTACAGATCTTGTTGACTTGTTGTTACAATGAGATCGCGGGCAAATATGTTTTGGAATTGAGAACACTAAATTTAAAGCTGCTATCCCTAGCGCTCGACTCTAATTGCTTGAATAGAGTTATTGGAAAACATGAGCAGCTGATGAATATAGATTACTACCCTCCATGCCCAAATCTAGATCTTACCATGGGTTTAGCAGGTCATTCAGATTCAGGTGCCATCACGGTTTTAATGCAAGGGGATATCAATGGCCGGCAAGTACAAAAAAATGGAAAGTGGGTAGCTATGGAACCCATTCATAACGCCTTCGATGTCAACTTGGGAGATCAAGGGCAGGTTAGTAAAGGGAAAATACTTCCAATATAAGATATTTTTATTTGAATCTTCTCAAAATTGGAGTACTAATCATAATATTTATCTTTTTTCCTTCTGTGGCGCGTTATCATTTGATTATAAGTACGTTGTGAGCAATGGGAGATTCAAAAGTGTTGAGCATCGAGCAGTAACAAACGCGTCCACTGCACGCATATCGATTCCTACGTTCTTTATCCCTGCAATGGATGCCTTCATTGCTCCTGCAACGTCCTTGGTTGATGAACAACATCTGCCTATGTATAGGGGATATAAGTTTGAGGAATTCTGGAAAAATTTTGGAAGTAAGGTATTCACAACATTATTGGATCATTTCAAAATAGAATATCCAGAGATTTCTAGTCATTGAATTAAATTTCGGTGCTTAGAGATGTGTACACCCTTCATTTGTAATGTATGTTCACAGTTCTAGACTCTAGACTAGCAGTGCACATCATGCAGTTTGCAGATCTGTCCCTCACATATATTTATGTCTGTGATAGAAGACATTTCAATTTGCTTCTGGGCAAATGTTTGATTACATGTAGCACCGAAATAATAGTGCAGTTCTGTACATGGCTTCCCATTCAATCTATTCGATTAGTGGCAGGAAATATATAATAAATGGGCATGGCTTCCCATTCAATCTATTCGATTAGTGGCAGGAAATATAAAATAAATGTACATGCCTTCTCATTCAATCTAGTGGCAACATAAAATGAATGTTAAGGTTGCTTGAAAGCCAAGTAAATCTTAACACGTGCTTTGGTGGAATCTTCCTCTGAGCAGGATTTTTGTTTTGTTTGGGGTACGAAAAGCTATTGTGTAAAGTTTTCAGAAACTCATTCAGACTATAAAGCAGATGTGACAAAGGGATTAATCATCTAATAAAAACAAGTTGAGAAGATAAAGCAGATGCGAATTCATGGATTCACAAATTCATTCAAACTTTAAAGTGTTATAATAAGAGAGATTTATAATTATAATTTGTGAATAAATTATAATGTGATTAATTTTAAAGACATTTATTTAATTTATGGATTATAAAATTTTAGATTTAATAAAATAATTTTATCTATATATATATTTTAAATTTTATCATGAATTAAATATATTAATAAATAAAAAGATATTTAAAAAATATATGATAAGTTGTTATTTATAAAGTAAATGTATAATATTTTTATATTCAATATAAAATTGAATATATATATATATATATATATATATATATATATATAACTCATTTTTAAATTAAAAGAGTTTGAAAATTTATTGGCAATTTAATGGGTTTTTAATAGATTCAAAATTAAATTGAATTATGTTAATGTATTTTTTCTTAAAAATATTCAAATCTTTTTATTTTATTTTATTTTTAAGTTGATACAAGAGATTTCTATTAATATAAAAGATTTTACATTGATATCCAATATGTAAGTATGGTAAGAGATATCAACATCAAACCCACAATAAGCATTAACCTGTAAACTAAAAAGTGATGGCTACCCACAAACTAAAATGCAAT
Source organism: Pinus albicaulis (assembly GCA_034641835.2). Taxonomy (NCBI): domain Eukaryota; kingdom Viridiplantae; phylum Streptophyta; class Pinopsida; order Pinales; family Pinaceae; genus Pinus; species Pinus albicaulis. Next base: position 1,419,138,243 of record CM076581.1, on the reverse strand, counting down.
AACTAGAGAGTAGAACAATGCATAAGGAAAACATGAAAGTGAGAACCAGAAAGAACATCACCACAAGTCTTTAATGCCAAAAACCAAACAAGGAATTTGCACACAAGTGTGAAAAGAATAAATCCACCATACTTTACTTCAAACCAACAAAAAGAAGGAATAGAGAAGTTTATCCAAGTACTTTCCCGCAACCCGCAAATGCAGTGCAATAGCGAGAAACCAAAACCATTGTGTTAAGAGAGACATTGAGCACCAACAAGCAGAAAATATTATGTGAAGAGAGACATTGAGAACCAGCCAATTATCATCCCACAGTACCATCACTGTATTTCTTCACTCGGAGAAACATGAGAAACAACTGATACTATGGATACACCTTGAGAGAAGGAAAAAAATTCAAAAGTATTCATCATTGTTAATATGAAGATATAACTATAAATTTAGAGGATTATCAATGGGAGTATTAGTAGTGCCTCCAGGAGAGCTTGATAAGTGCCCTGAAGCCAAGTCCAACACCACATTACTTTCCACCCTACTTAAGCGGGCATCAATATCTCCAAGGCAATAACAAATATTCCTTAGAAGTCATTTAATATCCTCTTGCCTCGTAAATAGTTTATAATTGTTGAGTTGTTTATATCCTATCATAATTCTAGTTTTAAAGCTTCTGTGGTTATCAATTGATGAAGAAGAATCCAGATTTTCCACAATGTCAGAGAATATATGTCAACATTTCAAATCTCCACGGAGATCCATCTTTAGGACGATTGAATGAAGAAATGAAAGAAGGACTTAGGTAAAATTTATAGAGATGAATTGTTTTTTGGAAAATCCACATTCTTCTTCATCAATCCTATCACCATGTGAGAAAGAGTGTTCAATTGCTGATGAATCAAGAGGGAATGTAAAAATTATAATCTCCTCTTCCTAAAATTTCCTGACTCTAGGATCCATTTTAAACCCTTGATTTCAATTTCCAAATCAGAAAAGTAAGTAAACCCTTGATTCTAATTTCCAAATCAGAAAATTAAGGGCGTTATCCAAACTCCTACGATTCTATTTGATGAATTTCCTTTTATATTTCTGGAGGTATAGAGTCAAAATATGATGCAACAGAATCCCAAGCAAAGAGTCTACAATATTGAGGACCACCATTACTAGCTCCCCCTCTTCAACTTGCCTGTCTCTGATGAGGAGGCATGGTCGATAAAGTAAGAGGGTAATTCCAACCACCCAAAATAGTGCTAAGGCCGACTAAATAAACAAGGAGATTAAAAATTGAATCTAGACGAACAAACGAGAACACTACAATGGCGTCCCCTCAACAACCTAGAAAATTTTTAATATCAAACAAAATGGAGACTTCACAACACAACAAGGGCATAACCTCTACTAACACTTTTAAAACCCCGCTCATGATGCACCACACTGAAAGTCCACAAACTCCAACAACCCAGTAACTACAACCCAAAGAAAATAACCAATAGAGGCCTCAACATAGTATATTGAAAGGAAATCAAATGGAAGGAAATACCCATGTGATTGCAAAAACCTAATTCCATGTAACAATATATAACTTATACTTGTAGAAGAGGGCATAGCCCAATACCTAGACCAAATTTAACACCTTGAATCATAAAAGTAAAACCCTTGCTCTAGTATCAAACAAATAGATTACCAAGATACCAAAAACCACATACTAATATTCGACAGGGAAATGAGATACATGTAGAGTCATGAACCTTGAGAGTTGAGTTGGAAATAACCACCACCAATTCGAGGATGGCCTGCGTTTTGTAGTGTGTAGGAATAAAACGAAGAATATTTATTGAGATCAATCATTAACATAACTAAAAATCATGATGAGGATACCCTTATATCACCAAAGCATTAAATGCAACCATCAACCACAAAGAAAAATCGAGCCACTCCCAATCCCTCAGAATTTACTCCACCAACAAACCCATAACGAAAATTAATGCTACCAACATGTTGGAGAATGTAGTACCGAAGCTATTTAAACTTTTTCTCCTTATCCTTGATAAAAACTTGTGAACTATGTTATCTTCCTATGTTCTTTGTTAGATTCTTTTCATCAAAAATTATCAATAACACAAACGATAGAGATAATACACATAAGAATTAGGCTCCAAGATGAGGAAAAACCCCTCCAAGTGGAAAACAATAAATAACTTCTTCTTTTCTTATAGAATCTTATAAAATGAGAAAATCCAAGAGATAAAACCCTAGACCAAGTGATCCTCCAAGCACCAAGGGAATCCTTCAAGAATCTTCTCCAAATAGGTTAAAGATAAACCAACTCAACAAGGGTCAAATTCCCTTCAACCTGCTTCAAGTCTCAACTTCAGCCCCTAGCTCATATTTTCAACATCTTCCTACAAATATCGTCCATACAATCGCTTTAGACACTTGTAACTGCCTCCTCCCAAATTTACCCACTTTCACTAGTTTTCCTACAATAAACATGAGCTAAGGGTCACTATGATAAGACTCTACCTCCTATATGAATTTAAGGAAATGTAGTCGACAACTTAAGACTTTATTGACCTCCCTAAGGTGCTACAGGACCTCCAAGGGCTACCTAGCCCCTCCAGGTGTCAAACCCCTATATCCACCCACCTTTTGAGGGCTTCCTGGAGAAAACCATCTCCACGCCCAATCCTTGGTATTTTCTCGAGTTCACCTCACCCAAACCAAAAAATTTTGGCAATCCAAAGTTCAACCAAGAAAAAATCACATCACACCATGGCTATCTGGAAATGACAAGGTAAGGCTAAAACCCATTGTGGAAACCTGCCAAAACCCATGCCATTTACAATAAATGAACCAAATACACACATGCATATACCATGAGTGCCAAAACTAGCTAGGAAATCATACATGCAACCTATTATCTACTTGTATTCTCGTTGAAGTTGCTTGATCCAACCTTTCCTTGCTTGATCCTTGCTTTCCTTTTCCCTCCTTGGTATTCCTTTGTTTTCTTTGTCCTTCCTTTGCTTTCCTTGCTTTCTTTCTCCTCTTGGTGCTCTTCTCCACTCTGAAACCAATTGTAAAACTAAACTGACAAAAAACTCCAAATCGATGCTTTGAATCATTTTTATTATTGATGCTTCTAATTTATTCATTTTCCTTCTATTTTCCTTCAGTTTCCTCCTCACATGCCACCTGTGACCTTTCGCCTTCTTTTTCTCCTAATTTCCTTTATTTTCATAAATAAAATACCAAAAATAATTTTTTTCATTTCAAATCATTTGAAAATTTCCCCTTAACCATAATAAATAACAAGTGATGTCCACTAGGATATTTTGGCCAACATTCAGCTTGGAATATGTGTCCCGTGACCTTTGTATTATTTTTTCCTTTATTAAATTTATTACATGAACTTTTACACGGGGATGTTACAGACCCCTCCCCCTTAGGATACATATCCCACATCTAATCATCCGTATCCAATGTAGCTTCATCAGGCCCAAAGTGATTCCATTGCACTTTAACTTGCTTGATTGCTCAACTCCGAAGGATGAGTTGTTCCGCTGTGTTGGGTATGTGTTATATTCTTTCCACAACTATCCCCACGCGCTGTATGTTGCACCGGGCGCAGCAGGGGGGGCGGCAGGCCCCCGTGTCGGGGTTCAGGGCAGCGCCTCGACAAAAATGTTTTTGGTGTGTGGCCCCACTCATAGGCAGACCCACCCATGTTTTGTGCATGATTTTGCACATGGTTTTGGGGTACGATGGTTTTCGGCCCCTGGTATTTTGTAGATCCGGTCAAGGGAACTACGGTTATGTTCTAATCCAGGGTTAATGGATTGGGGTTTATGTATTCTTCGGCATGTATATATATGTGTCGTAACACTAAAAGGAATATAACGAAATATCAAGCTGGTCGTCCCGATTTGGGATCCAGGGGAAAATCTCTATGTTTATCTATTTTATGTTTTATGCTCTCCCTATTGTTTATTTTCTGTTATAAGGTTCATGTGTAGATAATTTATGTTCAGGGTTAAAACCTACATTTGGTATCAGAGCTGTTTCGGCTTCAAGGGGACGCCTTTGCTGCTGAGGGTTTTTTTCTTGGGCCTGAGGTAGACCTTGTTCAATGGGAGATCTGTGGAATCGATTCTTGTGGTGAAAGAATATGGCGAGCGGCGGAAGGATAGAGATCGAGAAATTTAATGGTCAGAGTTTTGAGTTGTCGAAGCTCAATATGGAGGATATGCTGGTGGATAAAGATCAGTGGATCGCGGTAGATCCAGGTACTAAACCAACGACAATGTCATATGAAGACTGGAAGAAACTGGATCTGAAGGCTAAGAGCACAATACGGTTGTGTGTCTCAGATTCAGTATTGTTGAATGTATCTGGGGAAGCTACGGCGAAGAATTTGTGGGAAAAACTTGGGACTTTGTACCAATCTAAGTCTCTGGTGAATAAGTTGTTCCTGCGGAAAAAGTTGTATAACCTAAGGATGAAGGATGGAGACTCAGTGACAGAGCATCTGAACGCCTTCAATACTGTGGTAAGTCAGCTGTCGTCTGTTGATATTAAAATCTCAGATGAAGATAAGTGCATCAGTTTGTTGTGCTCTCTACCAGACTCGTGGGACAGTCTGGTTATTGCAATAGATAGCAATACAACTACCTTGAATTTTGATGACATTGTCTCAGCCTTGCTGTCGGAGGAAATGAGATGAAGAAATATGGAGGGTCAGAATGGAGATGCCTTATCTGTACGAGGAAGGTCCCAGAACAGAAACAAGAATAAGGTTTCGAGTGGGAGATCTAAATCTCCTGGAAAGTTTGTAAAGGTGTGCTGGAAATGCGAAAAGGAAGGACACTACAAAAAGGAATGTAGATCTAAAGCTCCTGAGAAAGGAAAGGGATCTGATGAAGCTCCTTCTGCAGAGGAAAAAACCACCTCGGATGAAGGTGGGGATGTGTATTTGGCTTCTTCTTCAAATACACATGTAGATCATGAGTCATGGTTGATTGAATCAAGTGCATCCTTTCACTTCACTCCCCATAGGGAGTGGTTCTGCGAGTATGAGAAATATGATGGTGGTGATGTCTTCCTAGGGGATGATAGGAAGGCCAGAATCGTCGGACGTGGAAAGGTCAAGCTGAAGCTGCAAGGTGGAAGGATTAGAACACTTCCTAGTGTTCTGCATATTCCTGCATTGGCTAGAAATCTGATTTTTGTAAGCAAGATGGATGATGCAGGTGTAAAAACAGTGTTCGAGAAAGATGCCTGCAAGATGGTTCGGGGAGCACTGGTATTAATGCGGGGAGTTCGGACTGGAACTCTGTACAAGCTACAAGGTAGCACTGTTATTGATGGGTGTAACAGTTCTATGGTTCCTAAAAGTGGAGCGGAAAGCCTAGCTGTCTCTGGAGAAAAGACCATGCTATGGCATCAAAGGCTTGGACATATTGGAGAGAAGGGCCTTCGGATACTGCATAGAAATGGTATGGTAGAAGGTATGTCTAATTGCTCTCTGGATTTCGATTTCTGTGAACATTGTGTATATGGGAAGCAGAATCGGGTGAGTTTTCCTTCTTGTGCTAATAGGGCGAATAAGATATTAGATATTGTGCACAGTGATGTGTTTGGACCTGTGTTAGTTCCATCACTGGGAAAGTCTGTGTACTATGTTTCATTCATAGATGACTTCTCAAGGAATACATGGATATATTTCTTGAGGAAGAAATCTGAAGTCTTTGAAAAATTTAAAGAATTTAAGGCTCTGGTGGAAAACCAGATAGAGAAGAAGATAAAGGCATTAGGACAGATAATGGTGGGGAGTTTTTCAAGAATGAATTTGAAGAGTTCTGTAAGAAGTGTGGTATAGCACGACAGAAGACTACTCCATACACACCTCGGCAAAACGGAGTTGCAGAAAGAATGATCAGAACACTGATGGAAAAGGCAAGAAGCATGCTCAGTGGTACCAGGTTAGGACAAGAATTCTGCGCAGAGGCAGTGGAGACTGCATGCTATCTGGTTAACATATCACCTTCATCATTGTTGGAGGATAAGACTCCACATGAGGTATGGACTGGTAAGAAACCCCCTCTTTCACATCTAAGGGTATTTGGATGTGATGCATATGTACATGTTCCAAAGGAGAAAAGGACCAAGTTGGATAATAAATCTGAAAGGTGCATCTTTATTGGGTATAAGGATGGTTTAAGGGGTTACAAGCTTTGGAACCCAGAAACAAGGAAGGTTGTGTACAGTCGAGATGTGGTGTTTAGAGAGGTGAAAGATGTTGTTACACATGAAGTCCTACCAAAGGAACCTGAGAAGATAGAGTTTGAGCTAAAGGAGGATGAATCAAACTCTACAACAAAAGAAGACTCAGAAGAGGAAGAGCCACAAACTCCAGCTGTGAGAAGATCAGTTCGGGAAAGAAGGAAACCAGAAAGGTATAGTCCATATGCTTTCTGTTCAAGTTTTGCTTTAACTATAACTGATGATGATCCCAGAACTGTCAGGGAGGCAGTAGATTCAGAGGATGGAAAACTTTGGAAGGAGGCCATGGTTGATGAAATGGCATCCTTGCATAAAAATGAGGCATGGGATTTGGTGGAGTTGCCAGCTGGAAGGAAGCCCATCGGGAGCAAATGGGTGTTTAAGAAGAAGATGAATGTAGAAGGCAAGGTGGAGAAATACAAAGCTTGATTGGTAGCAAAAGGTTATTCCTAGGTGTCGGGAATTGATTTTGGTGATATTTTTTATCCTGTTGCCAAAGTTACTTCTATTAGATTACTTTTATCTGTTGCTGCTGCGTTTGATTTTGAGATAGAACATATGGATGTGAAGATAGCATTTCTTCACAGGGATCTAGAAGAGGAGATCTACATGAAGCAACTTGAAGGCTTTATGGTGAAGGGTAAGAAAGAACTGGTATGCAGGTTGAAGAAGTCTCTGTATGGGTCAAAACAGTCACCAAGGATGTGGTATCAGAAATTTGATACCTATATATGGGGACTTGGATTCACTAGAAGCAAGGAGGATCACTGTGTTTATTTTAAATTAATTGGTGACCATGTTATTTATTTGGTCTTGTATGTGGATGATATGTTTTTTATTGGAAATGACAAAGAAATTATCCAAGATTTGAAGACCCAATTGTTCTCCAAATTCAACATGAAGGATCTTGGTGCTGCAAACTATATTTTGGGCATGGAAATTAAAAGAGATTGGGTAAAGAGGAAGCTCTGGTTAAACCAGAGGAAGTATGTTGAGACTGTATTGCAGAGGTTCAATATGCAGGATAGTAAACCGGTGAATGTTCCTATTCCTGTAGGTGTAAAGGTGTCTGCTGAACAGTGTCCCAAGACACAAGAAGAAGAGGAGGGTATGTCCCGTGTTCCATATGCAAGTGCAGTGGGTAGCTTGATGTATGCAATGGTCTGTACTAGACCAGACATTTCACATGCAGTGGGAGTATTAAGCAGGTTTATGTCAAACCCAGGGAAGGAGCATTGGACAGCAGTGAAGTGGGTTTTCAAATATTTACGTGGCATTAGTGATTATGGCTTGTGGTACCAGGGAAGACCAGGATTGGAAAGAATGTTGGACATTCGTGGTTTTGTTGATGAAGACTGGGCTGGATATCTGGACCAAAGAAGATCTACAAGTGGGTATGTGTTCAGCCTATTTGGAGGTGCAGTCAGTTGGATGAGTAAAAGATAGTCTGTAGTGGCGCTTTCAACTACAGGGGCAGAATACATAGCAGCCACTCATGCAAGCAAGGAAGCAGTTTGGTTGCAGAGATTGTGTTCAAGCATGGGGTTGGTACAACAAGCTATAAGGATAGACTGTGATAGCCAAAGTGAAATTTTCTTGGCTAAGAACCCTGCTTATCATTCAAAGACAAAGCACATTGATATTCAATATCACTTTGTTAGAGATATGGTTGAAGTTAAAAGGGTGTTGCTGGTAAAGGTGGACACTTTGAAGAATCTTGCAGATGCATTGACGAAGTCTGTGAGCACTCAAAATTTCTCTTGGTGTAGAGAAACAATGGGTGTTGAAGAATTAGCCCAATGACTAAGCTCTCCTGTGGCCCCCTGTGGAAAGAAAACAACAAGTGGGAGAATTTTGGGTATGTGTTATATTCTTTCCACGACTAGCCCCATGCGCTATATGTTGCGCCGGGCGCAGCAGGGGGGTCACAGGGGCAGTGCCTCGGCAAAAAAAAATTTGGTGTGCGGTCCCACTCATAGGTAGACCCACCCATGTTTTGTGCATGAGTTTGCACATGGTTTTGGGGTACGATGGTTTTCGGCCCCTGGTATTTTGTAGATCCGGTCAAGGGAAATACGGTTATGTTCTAATCCAAGGTTAATGGATTGGGGTTTATGTATGCTTCGGCATGTATATATATGCATTGTAACACTAAAAGGAATATAATGAAATATCAAGCTGGTCGTCCCGATTTGGGATCCAGGGGAAAATCTCTATGTTTATCTGTTTTATGTTTTATGCTCTCGCTATTGTTTATTTTCTATTATAAGGTTCGTGTGTAGATAATTTATGTTCAGGGTTAAAACCTACATGCTGCAATATGCACAAAGGTTCCAGCTAGAATTATCCTTCTTGCTCCACCCGCAATACATAACAATCAATAACATGATGAACATCTTTCACATATATTTTAAATAATGAAACATGTGCAACATCATGGAATTTCACTATCGAAGGCAAAGCAAGTCTATAAGCCACTCATCTAATCTTCTCAAGGATCTCAAAAGACTCGCAATATTGTGGTGCCAACTTGGCACATGATCCAATCCTTAAGGAGCTCTTCTTGGGATTGATGTGAAAATACACATGCTACCGAACCTGCAACTCCTTATATGCGTTGTGCTAGTCTGCATAAATATTTTGATTGTACTGTGTTTCCTTTAGATTCTTCTTTATATAATGCATTTCCTGTTCCATCTTTGCCAACATGTATAGTCCAATAAGTACCCTGTTCACTAGATCACTTGAGTTAATGGGAGTTTTACAACTCTTCCCATAGAGCTCCTCAAAATGACTCATCCTCAATGATTGTTGATACCCATTATTGTAAGCAAACTAAACTAGTGGAAGATACTCCTCCCACCGCCTTTGCTGATGCATGACATACATCTTCAACATATCCTCTAGCATCCTTTTTACCCTCTCTCTCTGTCCATCTGTCTATGGATCATAGGTTGTATTGAAGGCCAACTACGTCCCCAAACCTGCAAACATCTCCTTCCAAAACTTGAATGTGAACTTACCATCCATGCTCGACACAATATTCTTCAGAACACCTTGTAATCTCACGATCTCACGATTTACCTGTCTCCACCCACCTTTTGAGGGCTTCCTGGAGAAAACCATCTCCACCCCCAACCCTTGGTATTTTTGTGAGACCACCTCACTCGAATCCAAAACCTTTCAACAATCCAAATTTTAGCCAAGAAAAAGTACCATCACACCATAGCTATCTAGAAATGGCAAGGCAAGGCTAAAACCCATTGTTGAAACTTGACAAAACCCATGGCATTGAAAACAAATGAACCCAATACACACATGCATATACCATGCATGCCAAAACCAGCTAGGAAATAATACATGCAACCTCTTATCTGCTTGTATTCCTACTGGAGCCGCTTGATCCAACATTTCCTTATGTGATCCTTGCTTTCATTTGCCTTCCTCGTCCTTCATTTGCTTTCCTTGCTTTCTTTCTCCTCTTGGTGCTCTTCTCCTATCTGAAACCAATTCTGAAACTAAACTGACAAAAGGCTCCAAACTGATGCTTTGAATCCTTTTTATTATTGATGCCTCCAATTTCTTCATTTTCCCTCTATTTTCCTTTAATTTACTCCTCACATGAAACCTATGACTTTTCACCTTCATTTTCTCCTAATTTCCTTTATTTTCATAAATCAAATGCCAAAAATATTTTTTTTTTCCTTTTCAAAGCCTTTGCCATTGCCTTCACCAATTTCCCCTTAACCATAATAAATAACAAGTGATGTCCACTAGGATATTTTGCGCAACAATCAGCTTGGAATACATGTCCCATGAACTTTGTATTATGTTTGACATTATTAACTTTATTGCATGAAATTTTGCCTGGGGATGTTGCAGACCCCTCCCCCTTAGGGAAACATTGTCCTCGATGTTCTATAATAGCTACAACTAGCAAAATAATTGAAAAGAAAAACATATTTCTTATGGAGATTTATAACTTAGATCATTGCAATGTTTACAATGAACAACCTGCTCAAAAGAAAAATCATCATGACAATCATGACAACATGACAACCATACCACTTATTGGATATTTATAGCACAACCCATTGTGATATTTACTATAGAAACCATACATAAATATGTACAAACACAAAAATTCATTTTCCTCCACCAGCAAAGAATTAAGGATACATATCCCGCATTTGATCATCTGTGTCCCATGTAGCTTCATCGGGCCCAAAGTGATACCATTGCACTTTAACTTGCTCGATTGTTCAGTTTCGAAGGATGAGTTGTTTCCGTTGCAATATGCAATAAGGTTCCAAATGAAATTCTCCTTCTTGCTCCATCTGCAATACATAACAATCAATAACATGATGAACATCTTTCACATATCTTTTAAACAATGAAACATGTAAAACATCATGGACTTTCACTGTCGGAGCCAGTGCAATTCTATAAGCCACTCATCTAATCCTCTCAAGGATCTCAAAAGACTCACAATACTGTGGTGCAAACTTGGCACATGATCCAATCCTCAAGGAGCTCTTCTTGGAATTGATGTGAAAATACACATGCTCCGAACCTGCAACTCCTTATATGCCTTGTGCTAGTCTGCATAACTCTTTTGATTGTCTTGTGTTTCCTTTATATTTCTATTTATATCATGCATTTCTTGTTCTATCTCTGCCAACATGTCTTGTCTAATAAGTACCATGTTCACTTGATCACTCCAATCTGATAGGAGTATTACAACTTTTCCCATAGAGTTCCTCAAAAGGACACATCCTCAATGACTCTTGATACTCATTGCTGTAAGCAAACTAAGCCAGTGGAAGATACTCCTCCCACCGCCTCTGCTCATGCATGACATACATCTTCAACATATCCTCCATAATCCTTTTGACCCTATCTGTCCATCCATCTGACTATGGATGATAGGCTGTAATGAAGGCCAACTATGTTTCCAAACCTGTAAACATCTCCATCCAAAACTTGGAAATAAACTTAGTATCCATGTTAAACATAATATTCTTCATAACACCCTGTAATCTCACGATTTTATTTTTATCTAAGATATTTCCTGAATCTGCAATGGGCATAAATTCAACCAACATATATCAAATATGCATATAAACATTTTAAATTTATATTGGATAAAAAGTTGAGCTATCATTAAAATTGATTTCGTTTTACACTTGCATCCCAAATGAAGATAAATCAACAATTGCTAAAATTGATTACAGCATTCATCTATCATGTTAACTTGTTGTTACAGACAGATCGCGGGCAAATATGTTGTGGAATTGAGAACACTAAGTTTAGAGCTGCTAGCAACAATTTCTGAAGCCCTAGCACTCGACTTTGATTACTTGAATAGATTTTTTGGAAAACATGAGTAGCTGATGAATATAAATTTCTACCCTCCATGCCCAAATCGAGATCTTACCAATGGTTTAGCAGGTCATTCAGATTCAAGTGCCATCACGGTTTTAGTGCAAGGGGATATCAGCGTCATGCAAGTACAAAAAAATGGAAAGTGGGTCGCTGTAGAACCCTTTTCTAACGGCTTCGTTGTCGACTTGGGAGATAAGTGCACGTTAGTAAAGCGCAGCTACTTCCAATATAAGATGTTTTTATTTGAATCTTCTCAATATTGGTGGTATTAATCTTATTTTTTTTGTTCTGTGGTGTGGTGCTTTATCATTTGATTATAAATAGGCTGTGAGCAATGGGAGATTCAAAAATGTTGAACATCGAGCAGTAACAAACGTGTCCACTGCACGCATATCAATTCCTACTTTATTTATCCCTGCAATGGATGCCTTCATTGCTCCTGCAGCCTCCTTGGTTGATGAACATCATTTGCCTATGTATAGGGGATATAAGTTTGAGGAATTCTAGAAATTTTTTCGAAGTAAGGGATTAACACCATTATTGGATCATTTCAAAATAGAATATCTAGAAAATTCTAGTCATTGAATTAAATTTTGGTGCTCAGAGATGTGTATACCCTTCATTTGTAATGTATGTTCACAGTTCTAGGCTACAGACTAGCAGAGCAAAGCATGCAGTTTGCAGATCCCTCCCTCCCATATATTTATGTCTGTGATAGAAGGCATTTCATTTTGCAAATGTTTGGTTACATGTAGCACCGAAATAATAGTGCAATTCTGTACATAGCTTCTCATTCAATCTATTCGATTAGTGGCAGGAAATATAAAATAAATGTACATGGCTTCTCATTCAATCTAGTGGCAATATAAAATGAATGTTAAGGTTGCTTGAAAGCCACATCAATCTTGCTACGTGTATTGGTGGAATCTTGATTTTTTTTTTGGGTAGGAAAATGATTGTATAAAGTTTTCACAAACCAATTCATACAGGAAAGCAGATAAGAGATTAATCATCTAATAAAAACAACTTGCAGTCACAAACTCATTCAAACTTTAAAGTGTAACGGCAAGAGGGATCCACTTCAAAACATAATATATAGATAGAGGTTATAAGAAATAAAAAATAAATAAAAACAATAATATTTTCTTATGTGTTTTTTAATTTTATGATGAGCTAGATGTTTTATGGTTTTTAATTTTTAATATGGAGTTAACATTCTATAAACAAAATGAAATTTTAATATTTTAAGTAAAATATATGATGTGTTGTTAACAATAAAGTAAATGTATAATTTTTTATATTCCATATGAAATTGACCAGTTTTAAATAAATATATATATCTAATGTGAAAATTATATTTAAATTAAAATAGTTTGAAAATTTATTGACATTTCAATGGGTTTGTCCATTTTTAATAGATTCAATATTAAATTGATTTATGTTAATGTAATTTTTTTTTAAATATGCTTTATATATATATATTTATATTTAAAGTTGATATAAAAGATTGTATATTCATATTTAATATGTAAGTATTGTAAGAGAGAGTAGAATCAAACCCACAATAAGCATCAACATGTAGAGCCAAAAAGTGATGGTTACCAATAGACTAAAACACAATAACTAGAGAATCGAACAATGCATAAGGTAGACATGAAAGTGAGAACCAGAAAGACCATCGCCACAAATATTTAATGCTAGAACCCAAACAATGAATTTGAAAATGAGCGTGTCAAGAATCAGTCCACCATACTTTACTTCAAACCAACAAAAATAAGGAATAGAGAAGATCATCCAAGTCCTTCCCTGCAACCCACAAGTGTAGTGCAATAGCGACAAACCAAAACCATTGAGTTAAGAGAGACGTTGAACACCAACGAGCAAAATCAATGAGCGAAAATCATTATGTAAAGAGAGGCATTGAGAACCAACCAAGTATCATCCCACAGTACCATCACTGTATTTATTCATTGGGAGAAATATGAGGAACAAATGAGACTATTGATACACCTCGAGAGAAGGCAAAAGTTTCAAAAGTGTTCACCATTGTTAATATGAAGAGATAGCTATAAATTTGGAGGATTATCAACAAGAGTATTAGCAGTGCCTCTAGGAGGGTTTGATAGGTCCCCTGACGCCAAGTCTGACACCACATAAATTTCCACCCTACTCAGATAGTAATCAATATCGCCAAGGAAATAACAAATATTCCTTAGTATTCATTTAATATCCCCCCTTCCTCGTAAATAGTTTATAATTGTCGAGTTGTTTATCTACTAAAGAGCGTCCAATTGTTGATGAGTCGAGAGGGAATGTGGAAAATATATTCTCCTCTTCATAAACTTTCTTGACTCTGGGAGCCATTGTAAACCCCCGATTCCAATTTCCAAATTAGAAAAGAAAGAGCGTTCTCCAAACTCTTGTGATTCTAGTTGACGAATTTCATTTTGTATTTCCAGAGGTATAGTGTCAAAATATGATGCAACATAGTCCCAAGAAAAGAGTCTACAATCTTGACCAACATTACTAGTTCCCCCTCTTTGACTTGCTTGTCTCTGATCAGGAGGCATGGTAGCTAAAGTAAGAGGGTAGTTCCAACCACCCATAATAGGGCTAAGGCCGACTAAATAAACAGATATATTAAACATTGAATCTAGACTAACAAACCAAAACACTACAAAGTCGTCCCCCCAACACCCCAGAAAAAGTTTAATCTCAAACAAAATGGAGACTTCACAACACAATGACATAACCTTAGTAACACTTAAAATTCCTCTCGTGATGCACCACACTCAAAGTCCACAAGCTCCAACAACTCAGTAACTATAACCAATAGAAGCATTAACATAGCATATCGAAAGGAAATCAAATGGAAGGAAATCCCCGTGTGATTGCAAAAATCCAATTCCCTATAACAATAGATAACCTAGACTTGTAGAAGAGGCCATAGCCCAATACCTAGACCAGATTTAAAACCTTGAAGCATAAAATTAAAACCCTCGATCTAGTATCAGAAAGAAAAATTACCAAGATACCAACAAACACATACTAATATTGGGTAGGGAAATGAGATACATGTAGAGTCATGAACCTTGATAGTTGAGTTGGAAAGAACCACCACTATATTGAAGATTGACTCGTGTTTTGTAGTGTATAGGAATAAAATGAAGAATATTGATTGAGATTAGTCATTAAATAACCAAAACTCCCGATGAGGATACCCTTATATCATCAAAGCATTAAATTCAACGATCAACCAAAAATCAAAGGCCAGCCACTCCCAATCCCTCATAATTACTCCACCAACAAAACTGCAACAATAATGAATTCTCCCAACAACATGTTGGAGAATGTAGTACTGAAGTTATTTAAAATTTTTCTCCTTACCCTTGATAAAAACTTGTGAAATTATGATATCTTCTTATGTTCTTTGTTCGATTATTTTCATTAAAAATTTATCAAAAGCAAAAGACAATAGAGACAATACACACAAGAATTAGGCTACAAGCCAGGGCAAAACCCCTTTAAGGGGAAAACCAAAAATAACTTCTTCTCTTCTTATAGAATCTGATAAAGTGAGAAAATCCAAGACCTAAAACCCTAGACCAATTCCTCCTCCAAGCACCAAGTCAACCCTTCAAGAATCTTCTCCAAATAGGTCAAAGTTAAACCAAGTCAACAAGGGTAAAATTCCCTTAAACCTGCTTCAAGTCTCAACTTCAGTCCCTAGTTCATATTTGCAATATTTTTCTATAACTCTCAGCCCTACAATAGTTTTAGAAACCTGTAATCGTCTCCTCCCACATTTACCCACTTTCACTGGTTTTCCATGGGTAAACATGAGCTAAGGGTCACTATGATAAGACTCAACCTCCTATATGACCTTAAGGAAATGTAGTCGACAACTTAAGACTTTATTGACCTCCCTTAAGTGCTATAGGACATCTATGGGATACCCAACCCCTCCAGGTGTCCAATCCCTTAGTTAAATCTATTTTTAACTAACCTAGATCCTAAGATGCTCCCTTTTCAAGGCCTCCATGCGACTGCAACCCTCCAGTC
This sequence comes from Pinus albicaulis, assembly GCA_034641835.2. Classification (NCBI taxonomy): domain Eukaryota; kingdom Viridiplantae; phylum Streptophyta; class Pinopsida; order Pinales; family Pinaceae; genus Pinus; species Pinus albicaulis. Next base: position 1,419,122,520 of record CM076581.1, on the reverse strand, counting down.
ACTCACATAGGCCTGCTTACCAGCAATTGTGGAAGTTTCCAGTCATTTCTATGCCAGTGACCCTGAATTATCAGCCACGTTTTCGAGGCAAGGACTTAGTTCCCTGCTGATAACTCAATGAGACTTCCATAAATGATGAATAACATAGAAACATAGCTTCCAAAACAAAACTTGAACAAGGAATTGAACTAATCCCTCCCAGTCAATACTGGCATTTCATCAAACACATGATGAACATATAACTACAAGTCATGAATGCATATGTGAACAAAGGGATCTGAACCTTATATAAGCTTTAACAAGAAGGGCTAATGCCCTCTCACAATATCATTTGTAACACCAATTAGGTCATGTGTTCATTTCTCATTCATTTACTAGTCAAGACATGGTGAGAGCCATGACTAAGGTCTATCATAAAACCATGCTTATAACTAGCATACAATCAGATAAATAAAAATGATAGAACAATCATTAAAGCCACATAGTAATAAGTATAATTACTCATCAATGACAATAAAAACTTATCTCTTATTGAACATAGAAAAAATCCAACCAAGTCAAGGACTTCCACGTACCACCCTGACCATATATTAGATTGAACCAAATATTTCTTTAAGCTAATCGCCCGCGTGCCATATTCCAAGAATGAATGTGGGATATCATGGGATAATCCAATCCATAAGAAAATAATGGAATCCAAAGGTTAAACTACCTCCACCCTTACCGTACCATGATCTCACCTAGCCGATTCCGAGATCAAAAAAAAAAAATGAGCTTGGATGCCTCAGAATTACTTCATCATCCCTTGATGAGTGTACCTGTCTCCACCCACCTTTTGAGGGCTTCCTGGAGAAAACCATCCACCCAAATCATTGGTATTTTCCTGAGACAACCTCACTAGAATCCAAAACCTTTCGCCAATCCAAAGTTCAACCAAGAACAAATCCCATCACACCATGGTTATCCGAAAATGGCAAAGCAAGGCTAAAACCCATTATCAAAACTTGAAAAATCCCATTCCATTGACAACATATGAACCAAATACACACATGCATATACCATGCATGCCAAAACCAGCTAGGAAATAATACATGCAACCTGTTATCTTCTTGTATTCCTACTAAAGCTGCTTGATCCAACCTTTCCTTGCTTGATCCTTGCTTTCCTTTTCCTTCCTTGTCCTTCCTTTACTTTCCTTTTCCTTCCTTTGATTTTCTTGCTTGCTTTCTCCTCTTGGTATTCTTCTCCTCTCTGAAACCAATTATAAACTAAACTGAAAAAATGATCCAAACTGATGCTTTGAACCCTTTTTATTATTGATGCCTCTAATTTCTTCATTTTTCCTATATTTCAATTCAAATTCCTCCTCACATGCAACATGTGACCTTTCACCTTCCTTTTCTCCTAATTTCCTTTATTTTCATAAATAAAATTCCAAAAATGTTTTTTTTCCTTTTCAAAGCCTTTGCCAATTCCTTTGAAAATTTCCCCTTAACCATAATAAATAAAAAGTGATTTCCACTAGGATATTTTTCCCAACATTCATCTCGGAATATGTGTCCCATGACCTTTGTATTATTTTTTCCTTTATTAACTTTATTACATGAACCTTCACCTGGGGATGTTAAAGACCCCTCCCCCTTTGGGGAACACTGCCCGTCCATGTTGGTTCTATGACAACTACAACCAACAAAACAGCTGAAAAGAAAAACATATTGCTTATGGAGATTCATAGCTCATTGCAATGTTTACAATGAACAACCTGCTCAAAAGAAAAACCATCATGAAAATCATGACAACATGACAACCATACCACTTATTGGATCTTTATAGAACAACTCATTTTGATATTTACATAGCAACCATACATAAATATGTACAAACACCAAACCTCATTTTCCTCCACCAAAAAAAGAAGAAGGATACATATCCCACATCTGATCAACCATCTCCCATGTACCTTCATCAGGCCCAAAGTGATTCCATTGCGCTTTAACTTACTCGATTGCTCAGTTCCGAAGGATGAGCTATTTCCTCTACAATATGCACTAAGGTTTCGACTCAAATTTTCCTTCTTGGCCCACCTGCAATACAAACCAATCAATAACATGATGAACATATTTCACATATATTTTAAAAAACGAAACATGGAAAACATCCTGGAACTTCACTATCAGAGGAAGTGTGAGCCTATAAGCCACTGGTCCAATCCTCTCAAGGATCTCAATAGGCTCACAATATTATGGTGCCAACTTGGCACATGATCAAATCCTTAAGGAGCTATTCTTGGGCTTGATGCGCAAATACACATGCTACCGAACCTGAAAATACTTATATGCCTTACGTTAGTTTTCATAACTCTTCTTCTTGTCCTGTGTTGCCTTTAGATTCTTCTTTATATCATGCATTTCCTGGTCCATCTCTGCCAACATGTCTAGTCCAATAAGTACCCTATTCACTCGATCACTCCAACTAAGGGGAGTGTTACAACTCTGCATGTAGAGTGCCTCAAAAGGACTCATCCTCAATGACTACTGATACCCATTGTTGTAAGAAAACTTAACCAGCGAAAGATACTCCTCCCACCTCCTTTGTAAATGCATGACATACATCCTTAGCATATCCTCCAGAATCCTTTTCACCCTCTCTATCTATCCATATGTTTACAGTTGATAAATTGTACTGAAGGCCAACTATATCCCCAAACATGCAAACATATCCTTCCAAAACTTGGAAGTGAACTTAGCATCCATGTCTGACACAATATTCTTCAGAACACCTTGTAATCTCATGATATATCTAATGAAGACTTGTTCCACCCTATTATATGAATAATTAGTATTTATTAGAGTGAAGTGAGCTACCTTACTCAACCTATCAACCAAAACCATGATAGTATCATGCTGCCTTAAATTACTCGGAAGACTTGTCATGAAATCCATGGAAATGACCTCTCGTTTCCATTTTGGAATCAAAATAGGCTGAAGCTACCCACCTGGATGCTTACACTTTTCTTTCACCTACTGACAATCTAAACATCTAGCCAAAAATATGCCACTTCCTTCTTTAGATTTGACAAATAGTAGAACTTCCTCTGTTGTCAATGTCTTTTGATATCTTAGGTGACTTGAATATGGCTTGACATGAAACTCCCTTAAGATAAGCTTCTTGAGACCACTGCCATCTGACACATAGATCATATCTCTGAATCTCACCAAACCATATGTCGTAAGATGATAGTTTTCATTTATCACATGTACTCTGTTGTAACCTATGCCTAAGCTCCCTGTACATGTCATCCTACTTTCCTTCCTGCAAGATCTGATCCTATAAATTTTTCCCATACAAGCTAACTGTTGCAACATGGTTCATTTTCACTCTCCTAATGATATCATCTGAAATCATGTTCTCTTTACCCTTAATGTATATGATCTCGAAGTTAGACTCACTAATCGTGTCCAAACACCTAGCATTCCTAACATTTAGATTCAGTTGGACCAGAAAACATTTCTACCCGCTATGATCGATCATCAATAGAAACCTCCTACCAAGAATATAATGCCTCCACATGAATAATAGCTTCCAACTCAATATCACAAGTCACATAGTTCTTCTCATGCTCATTCAATTTCATGGACTCATAGCACACCACCTATCCCACCTACATTAAGCTGACTCCACCAATTCCTCTTTTGTAAGCATCTGTACACACCACAAACTCTTTGTCTAGATTTGAAATCATAAGAATTGGAGTTGTTGATAGTGTTTGTCAACAATTTCTTCAACTTCTAAAAAATGACTGAACATTCCTTTTTCCATTCAAATTTCTTAACTTTTATTTTAAATGATGTAATATGATATGAAATGCATGAGAAGTTCCTGATGAACCTTTTATAGTAACCTACCAACCCCATAAATGATCCAACTTCATTTACATTTCGAGGAGCTACCAACTCCATGATAGATCTTATATTTTCTGGATATGTTGCTATGCCTTCCTTGGAAACAACATGTCCCAAGTAATGTACCTCTTTCTAAAATAATCTTCATTTACTAAGCTTGGCATACAAACGATGCTCTCTTAGAAATATCAACACTATTGCTAAGTGTTCGACATGCTCTTCCTTATTATTATAGTATATCAATATATCATCAACGAACATAATATCAAACTTCTCTAGATAAGGACACAATACACTATTCATTAAGCACACAAAAGTAGCTATAGCATTATTCAAACCAAAAGTAACCACAACAAACTCATGATTCCCATACCTGCTCCCAAAATTAGTCTTGTAGACGCCCTCTTCTTTGATGCATACCTGGCAGTATCTTGATCTCAATTCAAACTTCGAGAACACCACTGCTCCCTTGAACTAGTCAAACAAGTCATCAATCCTAAAAAATGGGTACATGTTTTTTATCGTCGCCTTGTTCAGTTGTCTGTAGTTAATGCACTATCTTAGATTACCATCATTCTTCATCACGAACAACATTGGTGCACATGAAGGTGATTCAATTAACCTAATATATCCCTTATCAAGAATTTCCTTTAGTTGCAACTTCAACTCTACTAACTCTGGTGTGCTCATACTGTAAGGTTTCGTTGATTATGGTGTTGCTCCTCGTACCAAATCAATAGAAAATTCCACTTACTTGTGAGGAGGCAACTATGGAATCTCTACTGAGAATGCATCATGAAACTCCTGCAAGAGTGGATACCTCTTGAATATTTTTTCATCCTCAACATCCTTACCGTTGTCACTTGAAATATGAGTTGAAAACATCACACACCTTTTCCTACAACTGTGCTTATCCTGCATAGCAGTGACCATCCTCACTCATGTATGCTTCTTCTTTCCTTACAAGATCCTATTTTCCCCATTATCATCTAGGCACTCAATATCCTTCTGATAGAAATCTACCATAGTCCTACGAATATAGAGCCAATCCATACCAAAAATAATACTATATGATCCCAATGGTATAATATTTAGATGTGTTGTTGTAGTCATGTCATTCAACTCAAATGCACAAGATCTTACACAGTGATGAACTCTCTTCTTAGTACATGTAACCAACTGCACCAACCAAGAATTTGCATGCACTTATTTTCTCAGGCCACACTTATCCACCAGGTCAGGATTAACATAACTATAATTAGATCCAGGATCAATCAAAGTAGAAACGACTAGACGACATAGCGTACCTTCTACCTCAATAACAAATTCCTAGTCATATGTTTTCTTGTTGTCTACAACTGCATAAACCCAAGGAATTATATGACCTACATCCCCAACTGGTTGTGCCTCCTAATAACTGTAGATTTGAGGCATGAAATTATAAGGAACACAAACTTCCCAATCTGGGAAAGGATATTACTACATTGTTTAGCAGAGAAAAAAGAAAAGGTGGTAGGTGGTGCTACCTCTAGTATCCTATACAATTTCTAACCCAAAGTAAAAATAACAGAATGAGGTATGGATTCATATACAACATGATGTTTCCATAGGTATGGATGACCTAATAAAACATTACTGTAACACCCACCTCCCACATTTACCGAAGTAACTATCCAACTAGGGTAAACATGTGACGAAGAGTTACTAAGATATGATTCAACTCCCTATGTGGTATTTAAGGAAGTGGAACCAACGAAACACAACAACAAAAACCTTCTATACCTGCAAAAGAACCCCCAGGATCCATCCAAGCCTTCCAGGTGACTATCGCCTTAGAAAAACTAAATTTTATGCATTAATCCCCCAGTCGCTTCCATGACATGGGCATGAGTGTGACTGGGACCCTCTAGTCGATCCCAAAGTATGGGTATGCATCTGACTGGGGATTTTCCCAAGTAGTTTTGTGTCTGCGACTCTGCTTTATGTACCACTTTTTCAAGCCCAAGGCACAGTTCACTGCCCATAACTTCATAACACTTCCAAGAATAAAATATAACAACATAATAATGATACAAATGCAATCACTTGAACAAGGAATTGACTGGACCCCTACTAGCCATGACAAGAATGTTGTCAAACATGTCACAAATATGTAATGTATAGTTTTAAAAAACATATATGAGCATAGGGGTCTCATACTTATCTGAGAATCGCTAAGAAGAATCGATACCTCATCACAATAGATTCATTATCATCTATTAGGTCATAGATTCATTTTTCATTCATTTATAAATCAAAACATAATGAGAGCCATACATCATTACTTCCATAGAACATATTCATAACCAACATATAAACAACAAAAATGATAAGCATAGAACAACCATATAAGCCACATAATAATGAACATAATTACCCATCAATACAAGAGGAAGATAGATCTTATTTCCATAGTAAAAATGCAACCAAGTCTAGCACTTCCACGTACCACCCAACCATAGACATGGCTGAACCAAATCCCTCTTTGATCCAGTCACCCTCATGCCATATTCCAAGAATGAATGTGGGATCTCATAAAACACATCAATAAAAACCAAACCAGGGCTTCGAGAGACCAACCACTGCAACCCTCAACCAGTGATTCCACCTCATGGTCAGACATCACAAACCATCATCATATTTGTCTCTAACAAATTTTTCCAGGTCTTTAGAGTGTTTTTTCTAGCCAGGGCTTCCAAGATTAGTAACTCAACCCACAACTGTCGTTGGGATTCCAAAGCGTTTGTCCAACCATGGGTTCGATGACTAGTAATTCAACCCATCAAGGGCTTCCAGAGTGTTTTTCGAACCAAGGATTCTAGGAATAATAACTCAACCCAAGTTGTTATAGGGATTCTAGAGTGTTTGTCCCAACCAAGGCTTTGAGGAACTAATAACTCAACCCACAATCAAAGGCACATGAAAACCAGCAGAAAACAAAAGTAAAACCCACAGCACCATGGCTCTCCAAGAAATGGAAAGGCTAGGAAAATCACTTTCAATCTAGGGAATACTCCATGCCAATGACATATCATAAACAAATAACCACATCAATATGTCATGCATGCAAAAACTAGTGAGGAAATCATACATGCAACTCTCTACCTGCAAGCAAAACCCACAATAGTTGTTGATCCCGATGTCCTCTTATGCTTTCCCGATTTTCCTTTTCCTTCTTTCTCCAAATTCCAAGTGCATCCTGGTCCTCCAAGAGTGTCCAAGAAAACAATAAGTGTCCAAGTGTATGAGAGAGATAAAAGAGAATGAGAGCTCCAAAAATGAACTGACAAAAGTCTGTGAACTAATCCTCAGAAGCCTTTTTATTAATGAGGCTTCTAATTTCTTCAATTTTCCATTATTTTCCTTCCTTTTCCTCCTTACATGCAACTTGTGACCTTTCTCCTTCATTTTCTCCTATTTTCCATTATTTTCATCAATAAATTCCAATAAATGCCACTTTTCCTTTCCAAAGCCTTAACCATTTCCTTTGCCAATTTCCATAGACATTAATAAACTAATTGAAGATCCGCACTAGGATGTTTTTCCAAACATTCATCTTGGAATATGTGTCCTATGAATATGGTTATTATTTTTCATTTATTAGATTTTACATGGATTTTTTACCAGGGATGTTACAGAACCCTCCCCTTTGGGGGAACACTATCCTCAATGTTCAATGATACCTACCAAAAACATACTTCCCATGGAGCTTTATAAATTAGCGTGTTGTTTCATTTACAATAATCAACCTGCTAAGAAGAAATCCAACATGAAAACATGAAAAATATAACATCATATTGAAATGAAACCCATATCGCTTATTGGAGCATTATTTACATCCATATAATATGTACATATACCAAAACATCATACCAAGCATATACCAAAGACATATACCAAAAAAATCTCTCAACCAAGAAATAAGGAAGGATACATAGCCCGTATCTGATCCACCATCTCACATGTAGTTTGATCGAGCCAAAAGTTATTCCACTACACTTTAACTTGCTCGATTTCTCGGTTTTGAAGCATGAGCGTATTTCTCTGCAAAATTAATAGAGGTTCTGACTAGAATTCTCCTTTTGACTCCACTTGCAATACAGACCATTTAATTACTTGATCAAAATCTTTAAAATACTTCTTAAGCAATGACACATGGAAAAAATCATGGACTTTCATTCTTGGAGGTAGTGCAAGTCAATAGACTACTGGTCCAATGCTTTCAAGAATCTTGAAAGGTACACAAAACCAGGTTCCATATTGGCACAAGATCCAATCTATAAGGAGCTCTTCCTGGGCTTGATGTGCAAGTACACCTTTTCCCCAACCTGAAACTCCTTAACAATGCATTCTGATCTGCATAACATTTCTTCCTATCCTGTGTTGATTTTAGATTCTTCTTGATTACCTGCATTTCCTGTTCCATTTCTGCCAACATGTCTAGTCCAATAAAAAACTTGTTAACTAGATCACTCCAACCAATGGGAGTATTGCAACTCCGCCCATACAATCCCTCAAATAGACTCATCCTAAAATATTTCTGATACCCATTGTTGTAAGCGAAATCTACCAGTGGAAGATAATATTCTCACTTTCACTAATGATGCATCACATACATCCTCAACATGCCCTCCAATATCCTGTTGACCCTCTCTATATGTCCATCTATCTATGGATGACAAGTTTTACTGAAGAAAAATTTTGTGCCTAAACCTACAAACAACTCCTTCCAAAACTTGGAAGTGAACTTCGTGTCCCTATCTGACACAATCTTCTGCATAACACCATGCAATATGACCATGTCCTTGATGAAGACATGTGCTACATCATTCGTTGAGTATGTAGACTTCACTAGAATGAAGTGTGCTACCTTCTTCAACATGTCCACCACAACCATGATGGAAACGTTTTTTCTAGATGTCCTCGGTAAAATTTTGATAAATTCCATGGAAATGACCTCCCATTTCCACTATGGACTCGGAAAATGACCTGTTGACAATCCAAGCACCTAGTCACAAAATCTAATACGCCTCTCTTCAAATTCAGTCAATAGTAAAATTTATTCATTGTCATGAATGTATTTTAATAGCTTGGGTGACCTGAATATGGTTTCACATGAAACTCCCTGAAGATCAACTTCTTGAGTTCACTATTTTCTGGCACATATATCCTTTCTCTAAACCTGCTCAATCCATCTATTGTGAGACGATATTCCACATTATGTGCACCTATACCTATACCACTACATGTACCTATGCCTATACCACTACATGTAAATGTACCTGTACCACTACTTGTACATGTACTTGCACTCTACTGCAATCTATGCCTAAGTTCCATATACCTGACATCCATTTCACCTTCCTGTTAGATCCTACCTTACAGATATGTCCCATAGGAACTAAAAGTTGTTGTATAATTCACTTGTATCCACCTACTAAGAGCATCTGCAACCTTGTTATCTTTACCTTTAATATACTAGATTCAAAGCCTAACTTACTGATCATGGCCAATCATCTAGCTTGCCTAGAGTTCAGATTTAGTTGGTCAAATAGATACCACAATCCATTGTGATAAATCATCAATACAAATAGTCTGCGTAGAAGATAATTCCTCCACATATTTAATGCATGAATGATCAATTCCAACACAAGATCATGCTAGGTCCATATATTACTAGTATAGTCCCTTATTGTTGTTAATATAGCCCCCTTATTGTTATTTTTGTACCCCTGTAGTCCCCATTATGTTATTATTGTGCCCCATAAAACCCCACTATTTTTATTGCTGTGCCCTTACATTATTATTGATAGGTCAGCTAGGATTATATTGTGACCCCCTGCACTCCTATATATGGAAAGGAGGTTTTTTCATTTGAATCATCCAAGAATTTTTCATTTATGTAATGTAAAGGAGGTTGCCCCCTTGAAGTGGTTGATTTCTAAGGCGTTGATCTCTCTTTTCTTCTATTTTTGGAGCCGGTTTCATAACATTTGGTATCATAGCATCAAGCAGTGCAAGATCACATCGAGCATCAACAACAAGTTCTCCAAATCTTAAAGGATAACCTAAATTTGGCACAAAATCGAATGAAACAACAAGTAGATCAACATCGTAGTGAGAGACATTTTTATATAGGAGACTAGGTATTTTTACGGCTACAACCATACAAACAAATGTCCCTCAAGCAAGCTAAGAAGGATAATAAATTTTCACCAAAGTACTATGGTCCTTATAAGGTGTTGCAAAAGATTGGTACTATGGCATACAAATTGGAGTTTCCTGCTTCTTCTTGAGTGCACCCAGTTTTCCATGTTTCATGCTTAAAGAAGGTTATATGTAACAAACTTCTAGTTCAAACAATATTGTTAGAACTTGATGAGGAAGGAAAAATCATATTGGAACCTGAAGCAGTCATAGAAATAACAACTCGATGGCTTCAAAATCGATCAATTTAAGAGTATCTCATCAAGTGGAAGAACTTACCCATTGAATATTCCACATGGGGGGATGAGAAATTTATAGAGAAGCATCCAAAGCTACTCAAGCATTGAGGAAAACACGTTTTTAAAGGAGAGGGGCATGCTAGGTCCCTATATTACTAGTGTGGTCACTTATTATTGTTAGTATAGCCCCCTTATTGTTATTGGTGTACCCCTGTAGTCCCCATATTGTTATTTTTGTGCCCTTACATTATTATTGTTAGGTCATATAGGATTATATTGTGAACCCATGGACTTCTATATATATAAATGAGGTTTTTTCATTTTAATCGTCCAAGAATTGTTCATTTATGTAATGTAAAAGAGGTTTCCCCCTCGAAGTGGCTGATTTCTAAGGCGTTGATCTCTCTTTTATTATATTTTTGGAGTTGGTTTCATAATAGATCAAGTGTTGGATAGTTATACTCATCCTCATTTAGTTTCTATGACTCATAGCATGCCACATGTCCTTCCCGCATAAGGACACCACCAAGTCTCTCTTGCAAGAATCTATACATACCACAAACTCTTTGTATGGATCTGTGATATTTAACACTGGAGCATGCATCAACAACTACTTTAAATACTCAAATCTGGCCACACATTCCTATGTACATTCAAACTTCTTACCTTTTCTTTGAAATGATGTGATAGGATAAGAAATATGTGACAATTTTTCGATGAACCTACTGTAATAACCTGCTAACCCCATAAATGATCTTACCTCATCCACATTATTAGTAGCTTCCCACTCCATGATATCTCTTATCTTGTCTAGATATACTACTATTCCTTCCTTGGAAACAACATGCCCCAAGTAATGTACCTTTGTCTGAAAGAAACTGCATTTTATAAGCTTAACATACAACTAATGCTCTGTTATAAATATCAACACTATTGCTAAATGTTCGACAATCGCTTCCTCATTCTTAGATTATACCAATATATCACCAATGGATACAATAAAAATAACTTATCCAAATAAGGATGCAACACACTATTCATCAAGCACATAATAGTAGCTAGAGCATTAGTCAAACCAAATGGAACTACAAAAAACTCATAATGTCTGTACCTGGTCCAAGAAGTTGTCTTATAAATGCCATCTTATTTAATGTGTACCTAATGATATCCTGATCTCAAATCAATCTTATAAAACATTTTTTCTCCCTTCAACTGAATGAAAAAATCATAAATCATCAACAATGGATACTTGTCCTTCATGGTCACATTGTTCAACTAGCTGTAATCAATGCACAAACTGAGAGTACCATATTTATTCTTCACAAACAATACCTGTACACCCCATGGTGATACACTTCACCTAATGTATCCCTTTTCCATCATTTCATTCAACTACAGCTTCAAATCTACCAACTCTAGTGTGCTTATCCTGTATGGTGCCTTTGATGATGGTGCATCCCCTGGTACCAACTCAATATAAAATTCTACTTCCCCATGAGGTGAAAACTCTCAAATATATGTGGGAAATACATCCTGAAACTGTTGTAAAACTCGGTACCTGATTAACACATTTTCATCCTCAACTTGCTTTCCTTTTTCACTATAAATGTGCACTGCAAATAACACACACCCTTTCCTGCAACTACGCTTGGCCTGCATAGTTGTCACCATCCTAACTAGTATTTCCTTGTTCTTAACCTGTAATATTATTTGTTCTCCATTATCATCCAAGCACTCAATACCTTTGGCATAATAGTCCACTTTGGTCTTATGAAGATACAAGAGTCCATACCCAAAATAATTTTATACGAACCCAATGACAATACATTCATATATGTTGATGTAGGCATACAATTCAAGTCAAATGCATAATCTCTTACCCAATGATGAACTCTCTTCTTCGTACATGTAGCCAACTACACCAAGCATGACTATGTATGCACTTCCTTATTCAAACCATACGTATCCACCAGGTCGGGATTAACATAAATATAATTAGATCCAAGGTTAATAAAAATAGAAACAACTTGATCACAAGCTTATCGTCCATCTCGATGCTAGATTCCTGGTGATCTTCCTTCCTGTTATCCAGCACTGCATAGATCCTAGGAATACTCTGTCCAACATCTCCCATTGTGTGTGACTCAGAACTGTATATCTATAGTATCCCACCCTGATGATGTGGAAAATATCTCCTCTGATGATCTTTTCCACAAGTCCAACACTGTATAGGCTTCCATCTTGCACCCTTGTTCTACTCCTCAAACTAAAATCCCTTCCCTCTGTCAGATGCATTGAAATTCTTATGTGATGCTACATTCTCTTTGTTACCTGTTATTACCCAGATATATATCCTTTTTTGTGGACAAGAGTGATATCCCTAATATCCCAACAAATAACTAGAAACTAACAGACATAAGAATATCTCTTTCCCTAAGCTATTAGCATTCCGATTATCAAAACTAGAAAAGAAAGCATAATTCTCTTACCTTTCAACAAGATGTTCATTGAATACCTTCCCTTTTTTCTTGAAGAAGTCCTTCAATGCTGAGAAGAAACCTACAACCACAAACATGCAAAGAATCAAAATAATTTGCAGTATGTAATAATTCGAATACTAGCTTAACTTAATGATCAAGGATATTAAGAATTTTAATTTCTTTGATGAATATGAAAAAAACACAATGAATAAAATTATCCAAATGTATTATTTATGAATAAAAATACCAGTGTTACAACCAAGCCTTGATGTCCTATAGATTCTTCCCATATTCCTCCTTGGTTTAAGAAGCTTTCCACTCTAAAATGACTAGCACAAGATCATCATAAGTGAACCCCCTAACCCTGAAGTTTTAGCTCAATTTATAGGAGAAACTGAAGAGGTTTCAGATTCACGAATAGAGGGGTGTGATCCAAAAATGAGGGAATTAGGGTTCCTTTGTTCCAAGGCGATAAGCTCCATGATTAGAGGGCTTTAGCTCAAACTGGTGTGAGTCAAAGGCTTTTAGTTGGAATAATATGTGCCCAAATATGCTTATAGAAGTTATTTTTTTCCTTTACTTTACTTTAAATGGGGTGCACAAGTTTTAACAAGAGGCATAGCACAAAAATCCATAGGGAAGCTTAGTAATATCCACGAATGCATAGGAAGTGACCAAAAAAAGTGTGCATGCCATCTTTAAGAGTATTCAAGAGATATTTTCCTAGTTTCCAAGACTTGGTTAAGGAATATAAATGTTTGAATTCTAAGGAAGCATGAATATGGATGGTGATAGATCCATATTGAATGTCAAATTTCATGGTGACAAAATGACATGTAACAAATTTCCCCGTAAAGTGTGAAGTCTCAGAAAATATTTCAAAAGACTGAAGTGCTTTATCATACCAAGGATTGGATAGGAGACATCGGTTGAAAAACTGTAAGAAACATTCAATGAAAATATATAATGATCATTAAGGTAGACATTTCCATGCTCATAACAAAACTAAGTATATGTGCTAGTACAGAAGTGACCTAGAATTACATCAATAGTAGACACAATATGGACACAACCATCTGTTATGAATTAGTCTACTAAAACATGAATACATAAATCCTCGCAACCTATATAGTTGAAACTAGATGCAGGGTCTTGATCTCCATTTCTTGAACTAGTACGAATCTAACCATGCGATTGATTGCTTCGAAGTCGAACATGGTAGAAACCACTTGGTTACCGATCAATGATGAAAATTGTTAACAAGTGTGAGAGAAACCACAAATAATGACAATGGCTCTCAAAGTGCCTTAGTACAATATATGAAATGTGAATGAACGATTTGTAGTCGAATAGTCATAGAGTCGTTCGATCGAAGGCCAATGATGAAAACCTATGGTTGAAGGTGAGAAACCTGCCATTGAGGCATGCATATTTCAAGGTATGGGTAAAATTTCTGGATCAACTTCCTAGATAATGAGCTGAATTCGGTAGGAATTGATCTGTCGTAGGAGGGCCTATGACACAAAACCATTATGTCAAGTTTTAAAGAAATATTTTGCAAGTATTAACTCATGGATGGTCAACATGAATGGAGACAAATATTTGCAATGAAAAGATGAATTGAATTTTAACTTTCTCTTGAACACATAATGGCATTGTAAATGACTTGGAAACATTTTACTTAAAGACAATACCCAAAACTAGTTGAGGGATTTCAATGATGTTCGATTAAGTGTAAGAAAAAAGGATTATCCAACCCAGACACGAGTGTGACAAAGTGTCGTGTTCAAGAGTGACATGTTGCTTCTAAAACAAGTATAAAATATGAATTCTTTTTCTCAATCCCCCCCCACCCCCAACATTACTGGAAAGTACCTATTTATTTTTGTCAAGCTTGAGGAGGATAACATTTGATTGTTGTGTAAGCTAATCCTTTGGATGGTTCCATCTTAGTAATTTTAAGAAACCCTAGGAAGGAGTGGTTCAGTCCTGTTGTGATCGACAGGTCCTGTACTGTTTAATTTTAACAAGTTCAACATAGGATTAAGTCAGTGTTTTTCAGTTGTAGGCAGTCACAAGAAAAACATAATTAAACTCCATAATGTTATTTTTTGTAAGTTTATTCCCTCAAGCCTGAAAAAAGATAAAATAATGCAGGGGAGAACTCAATTGACCATGCCTAGTCAACATATGCCTTTCTTGTAAATAATCTAGTTTAGTCTGAAAAAGGGGTAAACTTACATTGATTAGACGACTGTTCATTTATTTTGACGAGTTCAAATAGTCAAGTGCTCGAAAATATTTTCATTTTTAGAGAGTTTTAAAATGGTTTAAAAGGTAACTGCATGGTTTTGCTTTTTCATTTTTTTGGAGAGTCCGAAAAAGTGATAAAATTTTACTCTATCGTCAAGATGATTTTTTTTAAACATGACCTGTTCTCTGCACCAAAAACTAAAAAATTACAATAATTTGTTCTCAATTATGGTAAAAATATTGAAAATTTGAACTTCTAAAGGTCAAAATAATAAAATAATATTATTTTATTCATAAAAAATTATAAAATTTTAAAAGAACAATTCATTTTCACCATTTGATTTCTAGACTAGTAAAAAGGGTTTTTTACCATAGAACTTCTGAAGTTGATATCAGGAAAACAGGTGGACCATTTCATGAACCTTCAGTTGCACATATTTAATTACTCCATTATCTTGCATTTTATTTGTTTGATTTTTCATTGTAGGATTTAGGATTATTTTTTGGATAAAATATGTTTTTGGAAATCGCCCTCGGGGGTGCATAGTTTTTCCTTATCGAGCTTGCACACCCTGATCATTTTTAAAATAGAAAATTAATGTTCTTGTGAAGTTGTTTTGTAAAGAATGTGCGCAAAAATGTATTGTGTACAAAGAAAACTCACACATGCGTTGTGGGGTTTTTCAAAAATGATTTTCTTTCCATCAAAATTGCTCTAAGTTCCTCCAAAGGATTTCTAATGCTATTTAATGATTGTTTGCAGGAAAATTGAAACAACCATGCTTGAGAAGAGAGAATGTGAGCATGAAACACATGATAATGAGGCAATTGATAGCCCAACAACACTTTGAGATTTAAATAACTGTGGACTATACAAATTTTGGTTCATACAGGGAATGAAAGCCCCAATAGAGATGATGACCTGGTTGGTAAATGCCTGGGATATCCAGGAACAGTGCTTTATCATTGGAGATCATAGGCTTATCATTGATGCAGATGATTGTAAGTTTTAACCTTGTACAAAAATTATCTGCAAAGGAATTCTTAAAAAATAGAAAATAAGCAATAGCAAGAGCATAAAACATAAAACAGATATACACAAAGATTTTTTCCCTGGATCCCAAATCAGGACTACCAGTTCGATTTTTCATTTTATTCATTTTAGTGTTAAAACACATATATATCCATGTTGAAACATTCATAAACCCCAATCCATTAACCATGGATTAGAACATAACCGTAGTTTCCTTGACCATATCTACAAAATACTAGGGGACGAAAACCATCATGCCCCAAAACCATGTTCAAACCCATGCACAAAACCATAGGCGGTTCTTCCCACCTAAAATAGGTTCCAATTTTTTTTTCCTGGAGCACTGCCTCAGACCCCCTACTAACCCTAGGCAGGGGGCTACTGCTCCCCTGTGACCCTCATTCTATGCCCAACACAACAAACAGGGGGCGTGAGTGATTATTCATGGAAATAATATAACATATACCCAACATTCTCCCACTTGTTATTTTATTTCCGTAGGGGGCCACAGAAGAGCTTAGTCATTAGTCCAGCTCTACAACACCCATTGTTTCTCTAGACCAAGAAAACTTTTGAGTGCTCACAGACTTCATTAATGCATATACAACATTCCTCAAAGTGTCCACCTTTACCAGAAACACCTTTTTATCCTCAACGATATCTCTCACAAAGTGATATTAAACATCAACGTTCTTTGTCTTTGAATGATAAGTAAGGTTCTTAGCTAATAAAATTTCACTTTGGCTATCGCAGTCTATCCTTATAGCTCACTGCACCAAACCCATACTTGAAAAAAATCTTTACAAACAAACTTCCTCCTTTCTTGCATGATCGGTTGTCATTTTATTCTGCCTCTGTAGTTGAAAGAGCCATTACAGACTGTCTTTTACTCATCTAACTGACTACACCACTAGATTGGCTAAACACATACCCACTTGTAGATCTTCTTTGGTCCATATATCTAGCCCAATCTACATCAAAAAAACCACGGATGTCCAAAACTATTTCCAATCCTGGTCTTCCATGGTAGCACAAACCATAATCACTAGTGCAACGCAAATATCTGAAAACCCGCTTCATTGTTTTCCAATGCTCCTTCCATGGTTTTGACATAAACCTGCTCAATACTCCCATTGCATGTGCAAAGTATGGTCTAGTGCAAACCATTGCATACATCAGGCTACCCACTACACTTTCATATAGAACACGATACATATCCTCCTCTTCTTCTTATGTATTTGGACATTATTCAACAGATAGCTTTACACCTACAAGAATAAGAACCTTCATCGGTTTACTATCCTGCATATTGAAGCTCTGCAATATTGTCTCGAAATACTTCCTCTAATTAACCATAGCTTCCTCTTTGCCCGATCTCTCTTAATTTCCATGCCCAAAATATAGTGTGCAGCACCAAGATCCTTCATGTCGAATTTGGAGAACATTTGGGTCTTCAAATCCTAGATAATTTCTTTGTCATTTCCAACCAGCAACATATCATCCACATACAAGACCATATAAATAACACGGTCACCAATTGATTTTAAATTAATTGGAACGTAACTACCCATTAAACCATGATTAATACATGAATGGGTTATGTTTCCCATTAAGACGGGTAATTGTATTCGGTAAGACTAACTTTGGGAGTTAGAGTGTGGGTATTGTATCTGAACTCTCTGAACACAAACAGATATAGACCAATGAGGAGTTATTCATTGAAGTATTGAAACAATACACTTTAGTTTATCCTTACCCTTTATCTCCTGCCCTACTTGCTTACTAGTTATGCTAACAGTTAGGGTCCAATCCAGGTAGTTTACTTCCTTGACGGAGATACCCTGAAAATTGCTTGTTGCCTCCCAGCCTTCAAGAAGAGTTTTTCCATTTCTTCCTTTCTGGGAAAGAAATTCATATTCTCTCTTGAAGTAGTTGCTAATGAATCTTTAGATTTTTTTTTCACTTACCTTTAAAACTATATGAATCCAAGTGGTTTTTGTGCTCTTGGGTTAACGATCTGTGCATCAGGTTCAAGCTGCAGAAGTGACGAGGTTGATTGAAAGGGAAAATGTATATCACTCTCTGTTAAATTCAATATTAGCATAAAACATACTAAAGTATTCAAATAATTATTGCATAACATATAATGTGGATGAATTATTGCCTGTTCAGCCTTAACTCTTGAGCCTTGTCTTTGTCCTCTTCCAGTTGAATTTCATCAATATCACCTCCAATGCAACATAAAATGGATAGAGTTAAAGCATAGATAATGGATGCATTTTCCATTGAGTTTTTATGTAAATTCACCTTGAATTTGTGGCTCCAAATTTACACTTAACATTTTCTCCATCATTTTATCATTTACAGTGATCTAAAGCTCAAGTTTTAGCTAAAAATTGAAAGTTCTTGAAATTTCTTCAAACCTGAACGACTGGATAGAGTTCGTCGCTAGGATACTGGTGCAAATCATTTCATCAAAATTCGAGTTCGTATGAATGAGTCATCATCTGCTATTCATTTTCCAAAACAAGCAAAAAAAGGAGCATAACAGGTACAGTCTTGATGTGGTAGGTATAGTCAGAATTGCAAGAATATTCTTCAGATTGCAGCCAGTGGCACTGTGACAAGTGTCGTCTTCAGATTCATGAGATGGGTTAAGTGAAGAAATAAATTTTCCAATGACCTTTAATTCTTCCTAAGTTGGAATTTGAATTTTTTTAAGGATGGAGTACAATCCAACCAGAGGGCGCCACGTGTCCTCTTTGGTGGGCCCTCTCCAACCTTTGGGTGAAATCATTTTGTTATATATAGCTTTAGACATTAATCTGAATGGTGGAATATATATATATATATATATATATATATATATATATATATATATATATATATATATGTATATATATTATAAAGTTTTAAACCCATGACAAATTTAACTAGTTTTGGAGGAACTTTTAACCAAAGTTGGTGGGTGGTTACTTTGGAGACAAGGCCTAAGTCTAGCGGAGAAGGTTTATTATATAACTGTGAAAAATATTATGGCAAAGTGGGGATCGAACCCATGACCTACTTTCTGCTAGTCGCGCGCTTTACTGTCTCCTCTGCCTAGTGGATCTTACCTCGTATGTTCGTCGCATTTATTTAAAGCTTCACCGCCTGACTGTTGGGGGTTGGATGGGGTCAGCCCCGTGGGCCAACCCCCTCCCCATGTGGAAAGAAGCACAAAACCAAGGGCCAATAAATTTGAATGACAATATTTTATTAATCACGTTTAATTAATGTGTAAACGTGGTTTAACCACGATAAAATGATATTTACTCTAAAAACGTGCTTAACACTTCAACCTCAATTATCCGCCTATAAAACACGCTTAGCGTTAATTAACCACAGATTAAGGTTGACGGAAATTTTGGAGGGCGCACCAATTTTGGCGGGAATTCTAAATTTGGAATTTTAACTGGTAGTTCCTCTAGTTTTAGAGGAGAAATTGGAGCAAAATTGGTTATGGTCATAACTCACTCAATTCTCGACCAAATTGAGCTTAGTACAAGTCATTCTTGGCTAATTTTCATGCTAGGAACTCAATGAAGTGGGTTGTAGAGGCAAAAAAGATGATCTACAGGTGTTTTAGTACATTTGAATATTTTTGAAGCCCAGGGCCAACAGGTGTTGGGGTCATTTCCAGAGCATCCAGAGTCCAAATACAACAAAAAATTGTCATTTATGGGAGATTATGATGTTATAAACTCATTGGAATAGGTTCCAAGAGGTTATGAAGCTTGTAATAGTAATTTGACCACACTTGAAGCTAATACAAAGGTCACACTATGAAGCTGGACCAAGGAGATGTAGCCCACGAGGGGTGAACTCCTTTATCAAAATTCTCTGTGTTAAGATTTGTTATATGTGCTTATTGTGTTTACTATTGCTTCTATTTTTTCATTTAAAAATATGATTTTTAAGCTTATGAAAAACTCATAATTTCACTAAGTACATTTGTTTTCCAATCACATGCTCTTAAACAAACTCATGAAGGATAAGTAAAACAATGCAAATAAAATTTTATATCTGAAATGAAACTAGCACATCATTAAGTAGAAAATAATTTTAGATCAAGTTGGTATCAAAGCACGAGGTTTCTTGTTTGTTTTACTTGAATATTTTTTAATAGTGCAAATTTACTGATGCTTACCAGATTGAGATTGCAGAGAGGAGAAGGGAAGCTATTGATAGCTAGTCCAGAATTTGGGACAAGAAGGAAGAAGTGTGAGATAAAAGCATCCTTACCCAAAGGACCACTCAAGGCAACACTTGAAGCACAAGAGGAATTAATTGCACAAGAGGCTGAATTGGTTGAAGAGATACAAGCTGCAGATATAGAGCTTGAATCAATAGCCAAAATGTCAGGCCATGAAGGAGCTCATGAAAATTATAAGGCAGAGGATGTCAAGAAGGAGTTAAAATAAATGCAAAGGATGGTGAAACTTATGTATGAAGCTTTTATGGTGAAGGAAATGGGAGAAGGTTCATCACACCCTCATAGAGAAGAATCTTCAAACAATACAAAGAGGAGCTCAAAAGCTAGTGGTGGAAAACCACCTCCTTCCCCACCACCATCATCATCATCCAAATCCACTAAAAAAACTCATACCCATACTCATTCCAAGATCCTAAAAGATAAGACTCCATTACTCAATTTGGAAATCAATTTTGAACTTCCTACATATAATGGAGAAGTTAATGCTGAAAAACTAGATAATTGGATTCGTCAATTAGAAGTTTACTGTAGAATTCAAACTTTGCAAGAAGACGATATTAAAATCCAATTGGCTTCATTAAGGCTAGAAGGAGCAACATTAGTTTGGTAGAAGGCAAAGACACACGAGGAAATGTGCATCATGGTAAGATTTCCATTACTTGGGTCGAATTAATTTCTTCCATTAAAAGGAAATTCTATCCATTAGCATATATGCAGAAAGAAATAATTAGTTGGCAAAAATTTAGACAGCTAAAAGGTCAAAGTGTCCAAGAGTATACACAAGAGTTTAGGAAAAGGGCTTTATTACTTGGAGTAGACTTAAATTCACAAGACACACTCTTGAAGTATATAGGAGGCCTACATTCCTACTTAAAACACACTATTCTCATGTTTAACGCAATAACTTAGATGAAGTATGTGTGTAAGCCACACATTTTGAAGAAAGGGGAAAAACATTTCTGAAGAGGGTAGTAAGAAGAAGCCATTCAAAGGTAAGGGAAAAGAGAAAGGAGGAAAATGTAAGGGAAAGAAGAATATAAGTTTGAAGTAAGAAGGGGAGAAAATAACATGCAAACATTGTTCCAAAGTGGGGCATGATGAAGGTCACTATTGGAAACTACATCCCGAACTAAGACCAAAGAAACCAAATAACAAAGGGAAACAAAAGACGACTACCACCACCCAAAATGATCTTCGATCTGATTCAAGAGATGAAACCAAGATATTTGTCATGGTTAACAAAGGAAAGGAAGAAATTGCAAGTTCTAGTACCTCAAACAGTCACAATAACACTTCAAATGAGGATACAAGGATATAATTATTCCATGTTAGAGTAATTTATAATCGTACAAATATTGATGCCTTATTTGATACAGGGTCACAAGCAAACTTGATTTCAGAAGACTTAGTTAAAAAACTAAACCTTGAAACTATACCTCATCATAAGCCATACCCTCTGGGTTGGATAGTTAACAATGAAAATTTACATGTGATAAGGAAATGTATTTTCGGATTTGCTATTACTGCAAACTTTGTTGATGAAGTTGAGTTAGATGTTGTACCACTTGATATTTCGGGGATTATCTTGGGTAGTCCATATTTGTATGACAAGAAAGCAGTATTCTACCATCATGAGAACAAATATCATTTGATCAAAGATGGAGTGGAGTATATTTTGAGAGCTCATCGCAAGAAACTGAATATCTCTTTAGTTAATGCAAGGAAAATGAAGAGGCTAGTAAATGCAAGTAAATATTTTGTGCTTCTTATGATCAGGAAAAAGGAATATGTTAACTATGAATATTTTTAAGGATGTGATGAAAAATTGAAGTCTGATTTGTTTGATGTGGTAAGTCATCATGGCGAGATGTTTCAAGGACCAAAGCGGTTGGCACCCAAGAGGGGAATTTAGCATGAGATTCAGCTACAACATGATCTTCCACTCCCAAATATTGGTATGTATCACACGTCAATCATGGAGAGTTTGGAAATCAAGAAGAAAATCTAGTAGTTGTTGAACAAAGGTATCATATGCCCATCTACTTCGCCATGTGGTTCTCCAATAGTTTTGGTTCCAAAGAAGGCTGGGACTTGCCGCATGTGTATCGATTTCCGTGCACTGAACAAAATCACAGTAAAGAATCACTACCCACTTCCATGCATTGATGATTTTCTTGATCAATTAAAGCAATAAAAGTATTTCACTAAGTTAGATTTGAGAAGTGGTTATTATCAAGTTAGGATAATTGAAGAAGACATTTGGAAAAAAAATTTCAAGACTAGACAAGGATTGTATGAGTGATTAGTTATGCCATTTAGCTTAACAAATGCACTAGCTACTTTTATGAGAGTGATGAATGATGTACTTAGGCCATTTCTAGATGACTTTTTCATTTCTTACTTAGATGACATATTCATATTCATAAAATCAAGAGAAGAACATTTCATGCATGTGAACAAGGTACTTGATGTTTTGAGAAAATAGCAATTGTTTCTTAAGATGTCAAAGTGAGAATTTGTTAAGACTTCATTGGTATATTTGGGACACATAGTAGGATGAGGTGAATTGAAGATTGATACTTCCAAAGTTGAGGTCATTTTGAATTGGCCCAAGCCCAATACAGTGGCCGAGGTAAGAAGCTTTTAAGGGGAAGTACACTATTGGAGGAAATTTATTGCTAATTTTTCTTCCATTGTAGCACCATTACATGCATTGACAAGCATAAATAAAGTCTTCCATTGGGGATATTTGAAGTAGAAAGAATTTGATTCTTTAAATCAAAAGATAAGTTTAGCACTCGTACTAGAAATTCCAGATCTAAGACAACCATTTGAGATCCAAACATATGCGAGTGATTATGATATGGGAGCAGTGCTCAGGCAGCATGGTAAGCCTATCTCATTTCATTCTGAAACTTTTAATGGAGCTGTGACTAAATATCCTACCTATGATAAAGAGTTATATGCATTGGTACAATGTGTAAATAAATGGAAGCATTACTTGATGGGAAAAGAGACCATTATCCATACCGACCGTCAATCATTGCAGTATTTACAGTCATAGTCCAAATTGCAGCAATCAAGACATTTCATGTGGATGGGTTTTCTACAAAAAATTCACTTGGTTATCACATATAAGAAAATAATCTACAATAAGGTAGTTGATATGCTCTCTATGCCTATTGTAAATTTAGCTATTATTCTCAAGCACAATTCTATTATGCATGAAAGTTACATTGAACAATATGTGAACGATAGTGATTTTCAAGATGTGTATGAGAACTTGAGTACTGTAATATTCCTAAATTAGCATGAAACTAATTGGAATATTATTTTTTTCTTTTGGCATTTAGATAGATGAATAAGTGGGTAGGGAGACCCGTAAATCTCTTTAGTAGGAATAAAACCCCTCTTAATTTGAAAAGGGATCATATTAATAGCTGGATAAAGCACCCTCATGTGTCAACATGAGCTAATGCATGTGGACAAGGCCAAGTTTGACCAAATCAACAACGTTGGTCTGGAGGGAGTGGATCATTAATAAGAGACAACGCAGTGTGAATGGGATAAAGTCTCCATGATAATAGTGACTTTAATGAGTGGGACCCAAGGTCAGAAGGCTCACATTGTTTATAATAAGGGCAAGGCAGCCATAGATGGTTATGTTGTTGGTTATTAATTTTTTGGTATGTATGACTTCTTGCACTCTCCAACTATTTAGCTGAGATTGTTGTGATGTTTAGCATGGGGTGTTCCCGAGCAGGAATCCCACCTCTTTCCTAGAGGAGCCTATAGGGAGAGTATTGCACTAAATTTCCACATTTCGACATTCTAGCCAAGCTTCAGTATTCAGCTATAGTGCAGTTTCTAGTGGAGTTGTGTTGTGTTGCAGGGTAGAAGCAGTGGAGAATTTTGAGGGCCACTTTCAATGTTTGTTTTTCAGTGGAGAGGTAGCCTTTCCATTAGGAGGCTAACAAGGAAGGTTCTGGAGCTTATTTTCATTATTTGGCATCAGGCCCAATTATTCCCACCTCCTACAGCACATTTTCCCTCAAGGAATTTGTTATTCTATTGTGTATCGTCAGAGGAGAATTCAACGATTCATTTGGAGAGTGAGGTCTTCAGTGAGTGGATCAACCTTTCACTTGGAGGTTCTATTGGAGGAGTTATATTCATTTCTTTATTAGTTCAGACACCTCCTTCCAATATTTAGTTTACAGCTTCTATTCAGCCCTAGGGCTACATTCTGGCATTTTGCATTTTGGGTGTTTCAGGAAACCCTTCCTGGGTTGTCTTGGAAATGTGTTTGGGAGCATAGATCTCTAGCCCCGACACCTTTTGAGCTATATAACAACATGTCTACATTTTTATGTCATTTATGTAGTATTTTATGCCCTAAAACCGCATTTTCTTGGCTCATGGCACTTGTATGGCAGCTATTTCTCATGTATTTACATATTTGCTTAGTAGAGGCTTGTTTTGTATTTCTTAAGTGACTTGATCCTCAAGATATTGTGCCTATTATTTGCTGATATATGAAGATGGATGTACATTTGTCTCATATAATGGTGTATTGATTTATTCACTGCTATTTCCATGTTTATGCACTGTATTCCTGCTTTTCCTATTTGGGAATATTACAGTGGTATCAGAGCATAATCTTGGCTCAGCCTGTGAGTTTCAACCAATATGTTATAAGAAGAAGAAGAGAAGAAAAAGAGATCTAAAATGATGGAAGTAATGAGATTTGTCTCATCGCTTTTTGGATCTATGAAGAACATTTCCAAGGAGGTCAAGTAGATGAAAGAGGAGAGATGCAATAAGACCTATAAAAGGTTTCAAGAAGAGGAAGTTCCATGTACTTCCTATTAGCAGTAGAAAGAACCGATATTGCATATAGATCTAGAGAAACATACTATGCCCTTTTCTTTTGAAGAAGAAGACAAAAGGCATGGAGATGGGGGACACTTAGATCATGAGATTTTAAGTGAGTATCTTGTAGAATACAAATCTCAAGTAAGGGCTTTCAAGGAGAATCTAACTCTCCCACAATTCATTCAGCTTAAAGAAGAAAGGATCTCTTGCAGCTATGGAAGGAGAAAGCACAATAGATTTCTATTGTCTACATTTGATGGGTCATCCAAATGCACAACAAAGGCTTGGGGAATGAAGTTGGATGCATTATTCCTGCTATATCCAGTAGTAGAAAGAGAAGCTATTGAGATTGCAGAGTTGCACCTTGAGGGTGAAGAAAAAATTTGGTGGTTCAAAAATTTGATTCATGCAAGAGTGACTGCATATGCATATTTTACTCAAAGGTTGCTCAAGAATTTTGACAAGAAGAAATCAGAGAAGAAGAGACCTTCACCACCACTTCCTGAATCAGTACTTGTATTAAGAGAAGAGACACTTGCACCTTTGCAAAGTGATCTTTATCTCTTGGAATTTAGAGTTCCATGCACTATTCAGGAGATGCATGAGGAGGAGGAGACTTATACCAGTGCTAATGTAGTCATAGAAGCGTAGCCATCATCATCAGTAGTTGGGGAAGTCATCACACTAGTGGGATGAATCCTTGTAGCAATAAAAGATGTTACCAAGCAAAACCAAGGTATGCAAATGTTTCCACTTTCTATTACTTCATCACATCTTATGCAAGGTTGTGGGAATATACCATTGCATGACCTAGGGTCAAGATTCACTATTTATTTGGAGCAACAAACTATCATTGTGTAGAGGACCCTTGATAGAATCAAGGAGGAGATATACACTCATCCTAGTATGTCATTGATGAGTTGCACACAACTATTGGGGTTGGAGTGTATATTTTTGGAGGATAGGATGAGCATTGTCCTAAACAATC
The DNA here is from genome assembly GCA_034641835.2 of Pinus albicaulis. NCBI lineage: Eukaryota > Viridiplantae > Streptophyta > Pinopsida > Pinales > Pinaceae > Pinus > Pinus albicaulis. The sequence continues at coordinate 1,419,096,249 of CM076581.1, read as the reverse complement.
AGATGCAGAACTACATGTACATCATTGGGCATGATCTGGAGACAGCATATGCACCATCATGGAGATCAACAACGCTGTCATGGAGAATAGGTGATGTGTTTGGGGCCCAACCATTATTGGAGCATTACAATGACCATTTTACATGTGTAACAGGGGATAGGCATATGGCAGATGAGAGAAATCTTATCTCCCATTATTACGATGGATCCTTCTTAATGAGAACTTCATAAATCAATAAGGACATATTGCCTTTAGTATTCTTGGATCCTTTGGATTCAACATGGTCATTGATGAATGGTCTTGATATGGAGATCTTCTGGAGGCTGCACTTCAACATCCCATGAAGTGTAGAGATATTGATTTAATTTGGGAGGATGGTATTCTCCATTGGAGGGATACCAATGTTGAGCATGGAAGGAGGCACCCACATTTGGATGAGAGGGTGTGGATGGTGAGCATGAGGTTGGTGAGCCACTTGCATATCTATGAAAAAGGGCAACATGAGGCATGGCTACACTGGCTACTCTTGAAAGAGTTTGGCCATCATGTAACATATCCTATCTTTAAGGGTGTGTTAGAAGTTGGAACTTGGCATGACAATTTCATTATATGGAAGAAAGGAGTTTGGTTGCATTGGGGTGATGTGACAATTTATTTGTCAATCATCATGTTTGCACTCCATAGTCTATATAATGGAGATGTGGGGATGCAGCAAGAGCTATTGTTGCTTTGTTTTCTTTGGGATAGTATGGACTGATTTTCTCCGATACTTTGCATAATATTATAGGAGTATATGGGGGCACAAGCATGGTGCAAAGGGGCTACTCCTTAGTTTTGAAAATCCAGGAGGTGCTCCCACATAAGGAGGAATCTCCCACTTATAGCAGCATCAAGGTGGATAACTTTGGCATGTGGCATGTCAAAGAATGAATTAATTGGGTGATAAGAGCCTTATCACTAATGCCAACAATGATGTCACTTGGGAGTATGCATCTACTAATGGAGTGTTCCAATGGGAGTATGTATCACTTTACATTTCAGACCCTTATGAGGAGATTCTCATGGGAGGGATCATCCATAGAACTCATATTTTTCCTACTCACAATGCATGGTAAGAATGGTATGTTTGTACTTATTTTTCATCTAAAAAAATATTTTCATTTTCTTGCCATATATGTACAGTGCATTGCTCAATAAGAGGGCCAGTTTCTATTTTTGCTACATGGTCTTTCTAAGACCAATATCAGTGATGGAGGAAGCCCTTCCTTGGATGGCCTTGGGAATGTGTTGTTCCATTCTTGTTATGCCCAGCTGATATATAATACCATTTACTACTTCTTAATAGATGAGAAAACCTGCACAACTTGCAAATTAATCGAGGAAAACTTGCCACATGATGTTATGAAATAGCAGTTAGCAAAACATTGTTGTATCCACTAGAGAAACCATTGGTACCATCTAGCATTAAACATAACACTCAACATATTTCTGAATTGTATGACATATGGTGATGATGTGATATTCACTTTTTATGTGATGGCTTGGGCTAGCAAGGTTCATGATACTAGAGAAGGGGTCTTTGAAGATCCAGTTGTCCCTTTGTCTCTTAAGTGAAACACTATTGTAGCCCAAATTCAGCAGCCGCTCTACACTTTCCATAAGTGGAGAGAAATAAAGTGTGGGGTAGGCCATTTGTTCTATCATGTTCATATATGCATCTCATCTACATTGTAGGAGCCAAAGGTGGAGGAGCTTTTCCATGAGTTACCATTTTGGAGGGTGACTCATTTTACGTGGATGATAACTTGGGGATTGGAGCTTCACATGGGAATGGTGATTCCCAATATATTTTAGATGCCATGCCTCAAGAAGGCCTCTAGATATCATATTGTTGCTTCCATGGATATTTCACTTCTTCATGATGATAGCTATTTGGATTTGTCACCAAAAGCTAACTTGCACACTTGGTAGGAGCAACTTGGAGACTTATTGATGAGACAACATCTTGTTAATTGGAGGATATTATCATATGGTTATTATATAGAAGGAGGAGAGGAGGCTCTTCAGTTCTATATTTGTAGTTGCTTGAGGACAAGAAACATTTGGGAGGGGAGGACTATAATATTCCTAAATTAGCATGCAGTTAATTGGAATATTAATTTTTTCTTTCGACAATTAGATAGATGAATAATTGGGTAGGGAGACCCATAAATCTCTTTAGTATGAATAAAACCCCTCTTAATGTGAAAAGGGATAATATTAATAGCTGGATAAAGCATCCTCATGTGTGAGTAGGGGCTAATGTATGTGGACAAGGTTAAGTTTGACCAAACCAACAACGCTAGTATGGAGGGAGTGGACCATCAATGAGAGACAGACAGTGTGAATGGGAGAAAGTATTCATGATAGTAGTGACTTTAAAGAGTGGGACCCAAGGTGAGAAGGCACACACTATTTATAAGGAGGTAAAGGCAGCCATAGATGGTTATGTTATTGATTATTGATTTTATGGTTTGTATGACGTCTTGCACTCTCAAGTTCTTTAGTTGAGATTGATGTGCTGTTTATAATAGGGTGTTCCCGAGCGTAAATCCCACCTCTTTCGTAGAGGAGCCTCTAGGGATAGTATTGCACTACATTTTCACATTCTAGCATTCTAGCCAAGCTTCAGTGTTCAGCTACAGTGCAATTTCTAGTGGAGTTGTGTTGTGTTGCAGGGTAGAAGCAGTGGAGGATTTTGAGGGCCACTTTCGGTGTTTGTTTTTCATTGGAGAGGCATTATATCCATTGGGAGGATAACAAGGAAGGTCTTGGTTCTTAATTTAATTATTTGGCATCAGGCCTAGCTATTCCCACCTCCTACAGCGTAGTTTCCCTCAAGGATTGCGTTATTATATTATGTATCTTCAGAGCAAGATTCAGTGATTCATTTGGAGGGTGGGGTATTTAGTGAGGGGATCAGAATTTCACTTGGAGGTTCTATTGGAGGAGTTCTATTCATTTCTTTACCATTTTAGCCACCTCCTTCTAGTATTCAGTTTGCAGTTGCTATTTAGCCCTAGGGCTGCATTCTGGCATTTTTTCATTTTGGGTATTGTAGGAAACCCTTCTTGGGTTGTCTTGGAAATGTGTTTGGGAGCATATATCTCTAGCCCCGACACCTTTTGAGCTATATAACATCATATCTACATTTTTACATCATTTATGTAGAAGTTTATGCCCTAAAATTGTGTTGTTTTGGCTCATGGCATTTTTATGGCAGCTATTTCTCATGTATTGACTTGTTTTCTTAGTAGAGGCTTGATTTGTATTGCTTGAGTGACTTGATCCTCAAGATATTGTGCCTATTATTTTCTGATATGTTTAATAAGATGGATTTACATTTGTCTCATGTAATGGTGTATTGATTTATTCACTGCTATTTGCACGTTTATGCACTATATTCCTGCTTTCCCTATTTGGGAATATTACAGAAACCAAAGTGAAGAGTTAGATTATCATGTGCATAACAGTTTTTTGTATCACTTGGCCAAGTTATGTATACCACAGGGAGAAAGAAATAGTATCATAAGGGATGCGCACACATCATTAATTGCAAGACATTTCCATGTAGGCAAGACAATAGCGCATCTGCAAAGGTATTATTATTGGCCACACATGAATGAAAGTTTTCTCATTTTATTAGAGGATGTCCTTTATGTGCAACAAGTAAGCATAAAAATATGAAGCTTGGTTTGTACACACCACTTCCAGTTCCTTCTCATCCCCGGGAGAGCATCTCAATGGATTTTGTAGGAGGCCTTCCTATGTCAAGGAAAGGTCATGATTATTTGTATATTGTGGTAGATAGATTCAACAAAATGTGCATTTTGATGGCATGTAAGAAAAATATTACAACTAAACAAATCGCTAATATTTTCTTTCAAAATGTATGCATCCATTTTGGTCTTCCTACTTCTATTGTAAGTGATCGAGATTCTCCATTTGTTGGGAATTTTTGGTCAAAATTATGGGACATGATGGATACAAAGTTGAAGAAGAGTACAACATTTCATCTGCAAACATATGGTCAAACATAGGTGGTAAATAGGAATTTTATTCATCTTCTAAGAGGCTATTGCAGCAAGCATCCCAAGTTGTGGGATGAATAGTTACACTACATACAACATACATACAACTGGGAAAAACATTCTTCTACAAATGCATCACCATTTGGGGCATGTTTTGCTTACTTTCCAAGATCGCCATTGGAATTTATCTTTGAGAAATATGTTGCTATAGATGGACATAGTGACATAGATAAAGTAAAAAATTCCATTGAGAAAATTCATTTGGTACATCACACAGTATAAGAGCAACATGCGAAGAGTCAAAGCAGCTACAAGGCAAGGCATGACAAACATCTGGTTGATCAAAAATTTCAAGTTGGAGATGAAGTTTGGTTGTACATAAGAAAATAAATATGGCAAGGGGAAGGTAAAAATGTGAAACCAATTCATTATGGTCCATTTAAAATTTTGGAAAAGATTGGTACAAATGCATTCAAGCTAGATTTGTCTCCTTATATGCAAATATATTATGTTGTTAATGTTGACAATTTGATATTTTTTGAGCCTACTTTGATTGATGATCAAGGAGATCATGTTCATCTACCATAAATAGATGATTTCTAGCCAGAATATCTTGATGAACTTAAGCAAGATCTCATACTTGACAGAAGAATCAGAACTTCAAGAAGAGGGAATGTTGAATACCTTAGAGTTGGACTCAAAGGTCAAAATCCTTCAAAGATAAAATGGTTGGAGATTGGAAAAGTGAGGGAGTTGTACCCTCACTTGATGAACAATTGATAATATCTTTTGGGGTCCAAAAGGCTTCTAGTGGGAATGAATGATCTAAAGCTCAAGTTTTAGCTAAAAATTGAAAGTGCTTGAAATTGCTTCAAACCTAAATGACCGAATAGAGTTTTTTGCCATGATTCTAGCGCAGCTTGTTTCATCAAAATCCGAGTTCTTATGACTGAGTTATCGTCTGTTGTTTGTTTTCCAAAACAGGAAAAAAAGGAGCAGAACAAGTATAGTGTTGATGTGGCAGGTATAGTCAGCACTTCAGGAATATTCTCCAGATTGTAGCTAGTGGCACTGTGAAAAGTATCATCTTCAGATTTTCCAGATGGGTTAAATGAAGAAAGAAATTTTCCAATGACCTCCAATGCTTCCTAAGCTGGAATTTGAATTTTTTTAAAGGATGGAGTACAACCCAACCAGAGGGCGCCATGTGTCCTCTCTAGTGGGCCCTAAAAAACCTTTCGGTCGAATCATTTTTTATATATATGTTTGGACACTAATCTGAATGGTGGAATTATATATATATATATATATATATTATAAAGTTTTAAACCCATGACGGATTTAACCAGTTTTGGAGGAGCTTTTAACCAAAGTTGGTAGGGGGTTACTTTGGAGACAAGGCCTAAGTCTGGCAGAGAAAGTTCATTATATAATTGTGCAAAATATTATGGCAGAGTGGGGGTTGAACCCATGACCTACCGCCCACCAGCCACGCGCTTTACAGTCTCCTTTGCCCACTGGATCTTAGCCCATATGTTCGCCGGGTTTATTTAAATCTTCACAGCCCGATCGTTGGGGGTTGGAGGGGTCTAGTCCCCTCCCCATGTGGCCAGAAGCACAGAACTAAGGGCCAATCAATTTGAATGGTGGGATTTTATTAATCACATTTAGTTAACGTGTAAATGTGGTTTAACCATGATAAAATGAGATTTTCTATAAAAACACGCTTAACATTTAAACCTCAATTATCTAACCATAAATTGCGCTTAGCATTAATTAACCACAGATTACGGTTCGTGTAAATTTTGGAGGGCGTTCCAATTTTGGCGGGAATTCTAAAGTTGGAATTTTAACTCGTAGTTCCTCCAGCTTTAGAGGAGAAATTGGGGAAAAATTGGTTTTGGTCATAACTCACTCAATTTTCGACCAAATTGAACTCATTAAAATCCATTCCTGCCTAATTTTCATGCTAGGAACACAATGAAGTAGGGTGCATAGGTAGAAAAGGTGATCTACAGGTCTTTTAGTACATTTGAAGGATTTTGAAGGCCAGGGCCAACAGGTGTTGGGGTCATTGCCAGAGCATCAAGAGTCCAAATACAACAAAAAAATAGTTATTTTTGGGAGATTATGAAGTTATAAACTCATTGGAGCAAGTTCCAAGAGGTTCTGAAGCTTGTAACAACAATTTGAGCACACTTCAAGCTAATACAAAGGTCACACTATGAAGCTGGACCAAGGAGATGTAGCCCAAGAGGGGTGAAATCCTTTATCAAAATTATCTGTTTTAAGCTCTGTTATATGTGCTTGCTGCGTTTACTATTGCTTCTATTCTATCATTTAAAATTATGCTTTTAAGCTTATGAAAAAATCATAATTTCACTAAGTACAATGTTTTCCAATCACATGCTCTTAAACAAACTCATGAAGGATAGGTAAAACAATGCAAAGAAAAGTTTATATCTAAAATGAAACTAGCACAACATTAACTAGCAGGTAATTTCAGATCATACAGGTACATGAATAGAAGCACGTATAGGAATAGAAGTAGGTACATGCATATAAATATGTAGAAGAAAGTACAAGAATAGAAATAGGTGGAAGTAGTTAAGCATGAATTTGTTAAAGGAACCAAGCACACATAGGACTTCCTTGCCCTCCCATGTTGAACCAGCGATTCTTCCTACACCCAAATATTTCAGCAGATTTACAAAGTTTCAGCAAGAAAACATGAGATGTATGGTGGCCAAATTTCCACTCCATCAACGACGCATTGCCACGTTGTCTACATTGTAATATTCCAAATAGGAAAACGACAACAATGTAAAGAAAACAAAGACAAAACATGCAGCAATATGGAAAATAAATCAAAACACCATAAATAGAGCCAGAAAATGTATATCCATTTTATTAATATGGAGGTAAAAATAAAATACAATAGTGCTCAAAATGGTAGCACTCAAGCCGCCAAAGTTGGCTGGGGTGGCCCTCAAGCTCTCTCACTGAAGCACTACTCTATTGATGCTCTGTTGGACTCTTCCTCTTTGCTACCCTACTAAAAATGTTGTTGCTGGATGAATAGGGATACGTATATGAGGTTGTTCTGGTGCTTATAAAATTTCTAGATTTGGACAACGGCCTCTACTCTCAAAACCCAGAGAAACTCAGAAAGGATTTCCGGATTGGCTGACCCCGGAAAATCACCCACCTAGGGTTTGAAAACATAGTTTTGCTGGGTATGCTAATCTATGGCCTGAACTGATAGATAAAATCCTGCAACAACTCTCCTCTAGCTCAACTATTGAAGGGATGATCCATTCACTTGATTCCAAGCTGAAGTGCCTTGGAATTTCACCCTCTCCTGAATGCCTCTGTTGTTGGATTGCATGAGTCACTGAGTGATTGTACTACTCTAGAGGGGTTGTAAGTGGCCTGATGCTAGAATAACGAAATGTTCTCTCAAGGACAGTAGGAATCCTCTCCTGAGTGGGCACTCACAGTCCCCTGGGGACTAGGTTGGGATCTCCGCTCGAAGACACCTGTGTGCTAAACAATACTGCAGACTTGGCTAAACAACTCAAGTGTGCTCAAGTTGTAAACGATAGGAAAATAAAATAACTAAGAATTATTTCCAGGCTGCCCCCACCTCCTTCTTATTCTTTTGGAACCCTCAAACCTCTGGTTCCACATCATAACTATGTTGTACTCTTGGTCCATATCCTCCATATACATTGCGTTGCTCTCTCGGTCTCTTGGCCCCACCCACTACTGCGTTGTTCCACTTTCACACTAAGGAAGTGGTTTTTATTCCACTATTGGGCTTATGGGTCCCTCTAACCTTTTATTCAACTACTTAATTAAGAAAAGAAAAAATTAATATTCTAATTAGCTAAAAATTCATTAGGAATATTACAGCCCTCCTCGAGAAAAAAATTCTTGTCCTCAAGCAAATGCAAAGACAGATGCTGCAGAATTTTCTCCCCCTCCCAAATGGCATCCTCACCTGGAAGGTTTCTTCATATGATAGGATATTATTTGACTACCCTACTCCTCAGCTGCCTCTCTTGACTATCTAAAATGGCCTCTGATTGTAAAACCATATGCTCCTCATCATCAATAGGTGGGAGTTCCCCAGTGGCAACTTTCTATTGTCCAAGAGCCTTTTTCAGGCATGGGACGTGGAAAATTTTGTGGATACTACTCCTAATTGGGAGCTCCAACTCATACGCTACCTCCCCAACACATCGGATCACCTTGTATGGCCCATAAAAATGGGCTTGAGCTTCTCAGCTCCCTTCTTCTTCAGTGTAGACTACTTATACAGATGAAGACAGAGGCAGAACAAATCATCCACCTCAAACTGCCTCTCCACGTGGCATCAATCTGCATACAACTTTAGTTGTTTCTGAGTTGTAGCAATGTTGTAATTAAGAAAACAAAGTATATCCTAACTCTCATGGATCTAGTCCTTGGCCCTTGGGACCTTGCTTGCTCCAGACATCAAATCAAGAAATGTTAAAATATCATAACCATATAAATAAAAAAATAGAGACATACTGATCGACATATGGAATGTCATGTTGTAGTATTACTCTCCTAGATGAAGCGAGCGTAGCCATGCCTTTTGCTACTCGGAGACATAGTTCTGCATGTAGCCTTCCATCCACTTGTTTACTATCTCTGTCTGACCACCTGTATGTGGGTGATAACTGGTACTGGGTGTCAACTCGGTACCCACTAAATGGAAAATTTCCTGCCAAAAGATGCCCATGAAACGACCTTTCTTGTCACTGACTATGGTATTCGGGAGACCATGAAGCCTGAAAAAAATCCTTGAAAAATATTTCGGCCACTTGTGAAGCAGTGTACAGTGCAAAGATGGCAAAGAAGTGTGCATACTTCATCATACGATCAACAACCACATACATACAATCCTTTCCCTGCACCATAGGCAACACTGTGATGAAATCCATGGAAATTCTCTCCCACTTCCCCTCTGGAATGGGAAGCAGTTGTAACAACCCCACGGGATGGATCAAATCTCCTTTGTTCTTCTGGAAAACTTCGCACTCCTTACCATGCCGCAGTATGTCATCCTTGAGGCCTCTCCATGAGAACCGCTCTTTAATGGCTAGTTAAGCTATGGTGAAACCCTGATGGCTTCAAAACAGTGAATCATGTGCTGCGTGCAAGAAATTCACCTTGATCCGAGAGGCTCCTTTCAAGAAAATCATGTCCCAATAATAGATGACCTCATCCATCATTCGATACCTATCATCGGTCACCTACCCATCCAATATCTCACATGCGAAGCGTTCCTTAGAATACTCCACTAACAGCTGAGCCCTCTAGTCTATATCAATGCTCATCAAGGACAACGTTGTTGATCTTTGTGATAAGGCATCCACCACCACATTGTTCTTCCCTTTCAAATACTCGATGTCAAATTCATAAGCCTAGATTTTTTTGACCCACTTATGCTGCCTCTCCTACAACTGCTTCTACTCAAGAAAAAACCAGAGATTGTTTTGGTCAATCCTCACCCGAAAACTGTTACCCAGCAAATACTGCCAGAACTTGGCCAACGCATGCATGAAGCCCAACATATCTTTTTCATATATCAAATACAACCTCTCATGCGGCAAGAGCTTCCAACTCTCAAAAGCTATAGGATGACCCCCCTGCACCAACACTGCGCTAAGTCACTCTCCTAAAGCATCACACTCCAGCACAAAGGGCTACATGAAATCTGGAAATGCCAACATTGGACAATTTCTCATCACCTCCTTGAGCCTTTCAAAGGCCCTCTACACATTGTCTGTCCACCCAAAGGCTCCTTTATTTGTGAGATCCGTGAGGGGTGTTGAGTCTCAAAAGTGTTTTCCATATTCATACATATTTCCATTATGTCATAACCATTTAGCTCTTATTTCATAACCATCTGACCTAAAACCCTACATCAAGTAACCATTTTCATAAATATATGGGTTAGGATCCTTGTCTTCCAAATTTATTTATTTTATGTATTTAAAGTGAATTTATGATTAGAAACTATAAAATTAACATAGTTTCATATATCTATATATGTGTTATGAGTTTTGTGACATGTGTAGGTCAAAAGGGGACTTCTAGAAGACCCTTATGTGGCACTATAAGGCCAAATTCGAATTTGGTTGGAGAAGATTATGGGATCAAGAGGATATGTGTCTCATTTCCTTGTTGTATTGAAACTCTAAGAGGATATGTGTCTCATTTCTTAGTTGTGTTGAAACTCTAGAAAGACATGTGTCTTATCATTTCCTATTTTGATTGTATCTCTAGAGATGGAGGGAGAGATTCATGGACTCCTATTAATGAGATAACTCCTCATATTTTGTATAAATAGGAGAAGCTTTCTCCTATCATGAGTAGTGAAAAAATAGGAAAAATAGGAGAAGGAGAGAAAGGAATAAAGAGTCTTTTGTAACAAAGCTTAAGTTGGAATGGGATGTAGATTTGTGAGTTTTTATCAATAAAGAAGTTCCTTGATGGTGTTTTGATTACAATTTTAAGGAGTTGAAGAAGGATTACACCAAATTGGTAGCAGAGGGCCCCTACTATCCAAGGAGGCTTCTACATGCTTTCTAGATAAGTAGCTTTTAATTCATGTCTTGCATTATTTGTTTAACTAACAGACCCTCATGATGTTATAGTTAGTATTTTTCTTAAAAGATTTTCCAACATATCTCTATTCATGGGATGGATTTAATTGTGACATCTTGAGTTACCAGCACTTTAGTTTTTTTTTGTTATTTAGATTAAAAGATCCTCATTATCTTACAACCATTCTTTTTTCTTAAAAAACTCTTCCAACATATCAATATTAGATGAAAGAGATTTGGTTGTATTATGTTGAGTTAATTAGCATTTTCTGTTTTGCAATTAGATTAAAAGATCCTCATTATCTTACAACCATTCTTTTTCTTAAAAATCTCTTCCAACATATCAATATAGGATGAAAGAGATTTACGCTATGTTGAGTTAATTAGCATTTTTCTTCATGGCAATTAGATTGTAAGATCTCATTATCTTATGTCTATTCTTTTTCTTTAAAAACCCTTCAATACATCAATAATAGATGAAAGAGATTTGGTTGTATTATGTTGAGTTAATTAGTATTTTCTCATGCCATAATTAGATCGCAATCCTCATTATCTTACAACCATTCTTTTTCTTAAAAAGCTCTTCCAACATATCAATATTAGATGAAAGAGATTTGGTTGTATTATGTTGAGTTAATTAGCATTTTATGTTTTGCAATTAGATTAAAAGATCCTCATTATCTTACTACCATTTTTTTTCTTAAAAAGCTCTTCCAACATATCAATATTAGATGAAAGATATTTGGTTGTATTATGTTGAGTTAATTAGCATTTTCTGTTTTTCAATTAGATTAAAAGATCCTCATTATCTTACAACCATTATTTTTCTTAAAGCTCTTCCAACATATCAATATTAGATGAAAGAGACTTGGTTGTGTTATGTTGAGTTACATTTCATGTTCATTTGCAAGCTAGGATATCCATGGATTAGAATGTTCTGTTTTTCACCATTTTCCTAATTAGGGATAGAATTTACAATTACACTCTGTTTTAAGTCTAAGGTTTCCTTTTATTTTCTTTTTGACATAGATTTGATTTCATCTTTTGAACATAAGTACTAAAAAAACAAAACCCCCAAAAACATCAATAAAATACATACAACGAAGTAAGAAAGAGGTCACTTAAGCACATATAGTGCACCACACTTCATCAGTTTACTAGCCCTGGTTGATAATTTATGTTAGCAATTTAGGACACTAAATTGACTACACATTTTGGCGCCGTTGCCGGGGAAGTGTAATTAGGAGACCTTATTTCTTACATCTAAAAAAAAAAAATTAATAATTCTTGAGTATGCTCTCCTCCTGCACTTTGTGTGATCTGGAGGATCAGAAAAAGGATTGTTATGTAAAAAAAAAAAATTAATAATTCTTGAGTATGCTCTCCTCCTGCACTTTGTGTGATCTGGAGGATCAGAAAAAGAATTGTTATGTATAAAAATAATAATAAAAAAAATAAAAAAATAAAAAAATAAAAAAAGAGACAAAATAAACTTCATCATTTCAATTGATTCAATAAAATAAATAAATAAATAAAATTTTGTTTTGTTTACTAAAATATATATGTATATTTTTAAATTTTTTGAAAATATATATATAATTTTAATAACAAATCATTAAAAAAAAAAAAAAAAAAAAATTGAATAAATTATTTTGTTTAGTAAAATACATATGTATATTTTTTATTTTTTTTAAAATATAACATATCTAATTTTATTAACAAAAACAAATAAAAAACAAAAACAAAACATACAATAAAAACAAAGCACATAATCTTTTCATAAAATCAAGAGGCCGAGGGCACTAAACTCCAAGAAATCACAAAAAAAAAAAAGGGCCACGGCATGAAGAAAATACACTGTGTATACAAGAACTGAACTGCTCAACTTTTTTTTTGTTGTTTTCTCTTCCGGTGCAGAGATCTCTCCATGACTTCATCCCTCAATACAACTTGCAAATAAATTTTCATTGGCCCTATACCATGTTGACTTACAGTTTCATTCTCCATGCCTTTCATGGTTTGTTATGAATGAGGAATTTACTTGTAAGTGTTGTATTTCTGTTAAAACTTTACAATGGGATTTCGACGTCGAATTTACTCCTAACTGAAGTGGGAGACAAAACCTGCAACCTCCACTATTTTCGCAACAAAACCAATGAGAGTCCAGATTCATACTAGCTCCATGATTCGTTTGAAAGGACGATTCCTGGTGCGCAATTTGCTGGCCTCAAGAATTGGAGGAATTAATTCCATGTGAACTATAGACTTTATTGTGAAGAGCTCAATACTATTTCTAAAACTGAGGTCCTCCTCAACTTGCAGTCTCCAGCTACACATGCCTATCTGTCACATGCTTCGACATTTACCTGTAAACAAAAACATATAAATCCAAACGTTCTTTGTATAAGATGCAAGCCAAAAATCTGTTGGAAAATCCATCTTTTTAACAGAAGAATTCGGATAGAAATTAAACTGTGCGCTGCCATTTTATTACTTTGACGTTATACAAGTGGGCTGCCTTGATAGATATGTAGATGGTGGTTACCAAAATCACAGCAACTAACTCAAGCACGTGGAGCTCCAGCAGAAATTTTTTTTCCAAATTACTAGCATCAATGGAGATCACGCTGGAAGAAATTTATTTTGTTACAGCACATTCAGAAAACGCAACAATTTTGACACGTCATTTTGAAATCCATTTTCTGATCAAACTGAAATGAATTTTCAAAAATTGAGCCATAGGTTTTTCTGAGAACATGGTCAATTAGATAACCCAGAAATCGTTTTAAGAAATTCATGGCGGTCTTGGAGAATTTCTCGGTTCTTTGAAGCCCATTTTTGCCTGCCGCGTGAGGGAAAACGGTTTTTGCAGAATACACTGTTTGAACACGACACGTTTCATGTGGAAAAATTAGTTTTTGAAGCGTTATCAAAATTATTGGCCAGAGAGCCCCGTTTGCTCTCATATTCACCTGAAAAGGTCATCGAATCATTTAAACTGACCGAAGATTTGGGGGCGTGCTATTTTGGGACTAAGTAAAGAAAACGCAAAAAGAAAATTGCAGTGTTTAAGCAGTGTAGGTTTCTCACAAAAAAAAGCTTCAGAATTATTCAAACGGTGGCTAGAAAAATGACATTCAATGTTTTTAGTTTTTATTTTTAATTTCCTTATTTAATAAATTGTTTTGTTTAATAAAATTATATATGTATATATATATATTTTTAAATATAACATATATAATATTAAAAAAAAAAAGAAAAAAAAAAGAAGAATTGCATCTCTTTTTCAAGTTTGTTCTGATTAAAATAAAAATAAAAAAATAAAAATAAAAATAAAAAATAAAAAATAAAAAAATTTGAATCAATGAAATGAATAAGTTATTTGCTCACTTGTCTGAAGATGTTGATTAATTTTGGACTAATGATGAAAGATAAATGGCTAAATTTTTATTCAATATTTTTAGCTACAGAAACCGTCGACATTCTGCAGCTAAAGTCCAATTCCGCAGCTGTTCTCCAATTCCACAACAGAAAAAAAACCTCATTGTTCAAATCAGCCTAACTTTCTCATACAAAATCAGATTTTGATGATTCAAGTATCGTTGGAAAGGTCTCAACAAGATCTACATAGTGATAAATCCATCATTAGAGTTTGAAATGGTAAATAATGAAATAAATTGCTAAAAAGAAGCAACATTCAACTTAAGGCACTAAATCCAAAACAGGCTAAATTCTTTTGATTTTTCCTTTGAGAACTTGTTTCATTAATACAAATTCTTATTTTTGTGTGTAAATATCATATCTAGAGAGATTGATCACCTCTTTCCTTTGATAATCTTACATTCCATTGCAGAAGAAGTATTAGTTTTTTTGCAGGTTCCAGGAGGAAGGACAAATGACTACAAGAGAATGGTGTCTCTCTAAGAGACCAATTTGTTTCATAAGAGGATGATCAGAAACAAAGAGGAAATATGCTGATGCAAAATCAGATCCAAACACTTGAAAAACTTTCAGATACTATTGTCTCCATCACATCCATACCTCATAATAAACCATTCACCTCATTTCACTTCATATTTTCCATTTACATTCACATCCACTTTCCATTTCTTTTTGTCTATTCATAACCCACAAATAAAAGCAAGAGGCTCATTCACATGC